>OX401419.1:5390037-5649986 GCA_947846245.1 Cerastoderma edule | reverse complement strand
TAAAATGTGGTTATCTCCCTTTGAAAATACAAGAATAGGAATTTTTAACTGTTTCTGTAGAACCTAATTTTAGGGGATCTGCTGCAGAAGTATCTATAAACAACTGTATAAAGAAAAGATTCATTGCTCACTCCCAATGAGCAATTGGTGCTTGTGCCACAGTGATTTCAACACAATGTCATTAAGAATTGCTCTTTGTTGCTACTTTATTTCTTTTCTAAGCTGTAGCTAAGATTAAGTTTAACAAATTAACAAAGACAAAAATGAGGAGAAAATTGTATAAATTTCAGTATAATTCAAGAATACAGATAGTACAGTAAACATACAAGTTGACTAAGAAAATGATAGACAGAAAAAAAGCTTAGGCCACTTTTTCATACATACCCATTTACTGCAATCACAATAAACACAAACACCGTCATAGAGACAACGGCTGCATACAGAAACTGGAAGGTAATGTAGATTACCAATAACACAAGATGTCTCATGTGGAATCTCTGGATATTGCCCTCGGGAATGCCTGCAATAGAATAAAATTGTATAGGGAAAGGAGGGTATGCTGCATAACACTCTGTAGAGCAACCTTATACAACCCTGAATGACTAAGGGATATAATTAATGAGTCAATGGCTGACATAGTTTCATAGGATAATATCATGCAAGTACCGGTAATTTTTTTTTATGTTTCCCACAGAGACACATTGACATCAGTCTGTGAACTACATAAAGGGAGCTTACACATTGAACTTATTCTGCTTGGAATAGAACAAGCAGATGATGTAAAAGTTTTGCTTTTGCTACAATCCTTTCAAATGCCATTCAGGAATATTAAAGACTTCCTTAAGCTGTATGTTAACGAGTGTACAGATTTCAAAATACATGTGGAGGACAGTGGTCCAGGTGTTGAAAGGCAGACTCCGGACCTTGTGTCTTTGGTTCAAATCCCGCGAGAAGTGGGCTCCAGCTTGCAACCTTTAATTTCTCCACATTCAGGGTGAGTATTGGTTGTTAACCAGGAAACAGAATCAAGAGTGATTAATCTAAGTTGTAAGAAATTGTTCAACAAACCATGTAAGTTAAATAAGTTTCGACTTTAACCCTTTATCAAACGTTAGATATTTGACCCTCCAAAATTGAAAGAGTTTGCAAAAGACATTTCAAAATGAAATAAAATTGAAACGTGATCTTCTGAAAGGGCAGAAAACATTGTGGGAAAAGGAGAAATTGCTCGTAAAGAGCAATTTCTCATTTTTACCACAATGTTTTCCAGAGTCGTCTGCAACAAACTGGTCAAATGTCGTTATTGTTTGGTAATGGGTTAAGGCACAATACATACCCTGTTTCCATGCTGCCCCAAAGGCTAACATGGCCACTAACAACATCACCACCCCACATACGATGGCTACAAACAGTGTAGACATTTCTGTTGTTTCAATTTCTCGTGTCGCCATTTCTGTTGTTGGGTGAATTGGCACTAAAATCAGAGAAAATTTGTAGGAAACAAATTGTAGAGATATTTTGATTAAATAGATGTTTTATTTCTGTTTTGTAACTTATTTAAAAAGTACCTTATTTCATACACAAACAACTTTTTTAGATTATTATGATTAGCTCTTGTGCTTTCTTTAATACTTAAAACAAACTACCTGAGAATTGAACATGACTTTCAAACAGTAAAAGAAAAGCAACAATAAGTCACTATAAAATATGACCCTAATTTAATTGGTAGGACATTTATTTCATTATAATGATATGGGTTTAATACCGTATAAACATGTATAAAGTAATTAAGTTTTTGGCACATATTATTAACAATAAACCTTGACAATTGCTAATCCACATTTGGCGTGAAAACTGGTTTATGCATCCAGGATGCAAAGTTGGGATTGAAAAGCCTAAGATGTGGGAACTGAAAACCTTTACATAACTGAAAAAGTATTGACACTGCCTTAAGCCTAAGACAAACACACTTAAAAAAAGAAAAACTCCTTATACCTTGTCTCTCTAGCTGCTCTTCCGTGATTTGAGCTGGGGCGTGAATCGTCAACACGTAGGTGGTCTCCTCATCTCGAACATGTACCTGAATGTTTTTGGAGAGCAATGGAGTATCGCCGGTTGGTATCATAACCGTGAGATTCAAATCTTTTGGGCATTCGTATCCAAGGTGAAACTGGTATAACTGGTCATTTGGGTACTTTACATCTGAGATGTTCAGACTTAGAAAACCTGTTGGTGTAAAAACAAAAATGACGATAAAACTTTTAATATACCTGAATGTTTGGATGTCTGGGTACATAATATTTGAGATGTTAAGGCTTAGGAAACCTATTGATGTGAAAACAGAGTTAATGGTAAAACCATTGAAAAAATGCTACGATTGGTCATCTGGGTACCTTATATCTGAAATGTTTAGGGTATGCAAAACCTGTTGTAAAAAAAACCAATATAACTTGTAATGCTGTTTTAAACTTTATTTTATTGATAGTGTAGTGTTTGCCAAATTTAAAGCAGTATATATAACACTTTCCTATTAAGACCTGGCTTTTCAAGATGTTTTCAGTGTTTTTTAACAAGGCAAAATGCAATTTTTTCATAGATATCCAAAGGTCACTTCAATGGTGTGTCATCTCAACCGCCACTGCTTTTGAAACTATAATTGGGAAAAGGAGAAGGTTAAAGGTCAATCAGCACGACCCTGACCTGGACAATCCTCCATCACCGCGGTAACAGTTGCCAACCAGTGGGTCCCGTTAAACACCATTTGTCCAGCCAGGGTCCCGAACACCAGCTTCTTCGGGTGGTAGACGGCACGCAGGATGGATGTGTTCTTGTTGAGCCGTACGCCCATTACAGGCATCTTGGTCCTGTTCAGTATCAGGTATGAGTCCCTCACCCCCTCCTCCTTGACTGCAAGAAGACCCGGGATCAACCGCATTGGCTGACCTTCACTGGTTGCCATGACGACATTTTCCAAGGTCATGTCCTCACATTTCTGCTTGCCTGGTTGAAAAGATGGGGGTTATGTTAATGTTTTAATAAGTCTTGTTTTAAAAAACCATATGAAGAAAGATCAAGTTGAAATCAATAGCATGAAGGAAACAAAGGAATCAAAAGGGTTTATATTCTATGAAAAGTGGCAGAGGGATTTCATTGAATTACCATGTAAATTTTTCATTTAAATTTAATGCCCAATATAAACAGGAAGACGAGAAGCCAATCCGTTAACTATTTCTGTAACCTGAGGAATTTACCTCAGACATACGTGTAAGGATGTAGGTTTTGGGTTATATGGCTTACAACATGTTTCCTGTGAGCACCCATTTTAATTAGTTCAAGGTATATGGAAAGTGTTAAACATCATTTCATATGATTACTTTTTGATTGGTCATTTATAATTGATGGTGGAATTTTAAAACTATGATAAAGTTAAGTTTCTCTTATCATCAAATCAAATGACTTTTTTGATACTGCACTTGACAGCTTTATTTGAAAACAAAAGTACATCATGAGTAGTCCAGCAAGAAGCAATATGGCGCCTTCATAACTCTATCAGAATCATTTTCATTGTATAACCAACCTAATGCCTTCAGATTAACACTAACACAAACAGACTTACCAAACTGTTTGGGATTGACCCCAAATGGAACATCGGGTCTAACAAAGACGTAGTTAGCTGATGCGGCTGTGTTCACCAGTCTTCGTCCAACTGCCTGATATTTTCCGACTTCTAGGTTTTGTCCGCCCCATGACGACTGTATGAAGTCTGGGATTTCTGTAATGTGGGAGTCTATCATGATCTCGATGATATCATCCCTGAAATATACAAATAGTATATGCTCATTCTGGTTTCAAAACATCCTGTTTATAATATGGAAAATGCTTTTTCAAGTGATAATGCTTTCCACATTATCTCTGTTTAATAGTGCTTAAACACCAAAAACCTGAGTTACAGGTCAACTGCATCAACATCAAACTACATGCAGACATTGACAAAGGCTTAAGACTAAAGTATTTATCATATTGGAGCTAAAAACAACTTGGCTGCTTTACCAATAACACTTTTGTTCCCAATTTATACATGTTGGTTGAAGAAGACTGTGAATATTGTTGCAAGAAACTGTCCATAAGGGCAACTGTTTGTTTTAATCAATATTTTGGAATTACTCCAAACAAGGGCTTTAATATTCTTAAAAACTTAAAAACAATATAGGATGACAACCAAAACTCACTTCTTTGAGGTTTTCCCAGTAGTCTGCCATGTTTCATCGCTGTTCACGATAAGCTCTCGCACAAATGTTTTCTTCTCCCTCTGGTGCCAATAGACAGCCGTGTACTGGACCTTCACAAGCTGCTGTCCAAGAATGGGCTTGACGTGACACAAAAATGCACCGCCCGTAGGATAGACTGGGCGCAACTCAAACTGGGCTATATTCCCCTTGGTACATCTGGAAAAGACAAGTAGATCATAGATCATTGTTTGTTTTAATGAGTTTTTTTTTAGTTTTCACATTTTTGTTGTCTATCACTTGATTGCATGATGGTTGTGCATAACTGTCAGTATTGATATTTGATTTTGTGTCATCTTTTTTGTTTTCATTTTCATTCTTTTTAATTGAATCTTTTAAGACAAGTGGATAAAAGGAATAGATAGTTTGTGTCTTAAATGAGACCAGTTATCAGGCTCTTCTTCGGATTATCATTGCCTCATTGGATAATAATCCTACATCTTGGCTGATAAAATTTCACATTCAATACACCAACCATCTGTTCTCTCAATCCCCTAAGACTCAGCAGATAATATTCCTATGACTTGCTAGATAACACTTCTGATTCAAAACACTATCTTGTCTCTCAATTACCTTTGGCTCGCCTAATGATATTTCTATGCTTTTAAGATGACAACCATTAGTCCATTCTCTACACAACTGAAATACTGTTAAAATATTGAAATAAAACAGGGCTGCTATTGTTAAGGAGTGCTCAAGACTAAAAATCATTACTTGAAGCCTGAATTAATACATTTTTAATATGAGCAAAGAAAGAAAATTCAAAATCTTAAAGCATGAAATCAGGACCAACTTGCAGGCCAAAAAACAAACAAACAAACAATCAAACCTGATAACTCTGCATCTATCACTATGATAGTTACGACACTCGTCCTCGCACTTCTCCGAGGCGCAGCAGCTGAGACAGAGAGGGAGTCGCGGAGATCGGTCGTTCTCGTCTGTGGCCTTGACCATGCATTCATCATTATTCGAAGGCATCTCCTGCACGCAGTTCCTTGAACAATTCTCGCACGCCTCGTGACGTTGGGCACAGCTGAAAGGGAATCAATTAAGGGAACTAATGACATTATGAAAGTGCAAACTAAATATTGGGATATCTTTGATTCTTAAGCTCACTAAATGTTATTTCAGGCCCCCTTCATACCCTGCAAGTTTAAGACAGTATATCATTCGATGGATAATTGACTAGTAATGACAAAAAGGGACAGTAATAGAAAAAACAGGGCTGCTATTGTTAAGGAATGCCCAAGCTTGAAAATCAGTGATTGAAGTCTGAATTTTAACAAAGAAGGAAAGTTTAGAATCTCAAAGCCTTAAACTAGGACCAGGCCTAAAAGTTAGCAGGCCTGAGAAATATAACAATATAGTTTCGAGAGTTAAATGCATGGCTATAGTAAGTGTTTCACAAATGTGAAGCACTCACTATAGTCTTGCAATAAACCCATGATATTCTTTACTAAGAAGCAAGCATTGCAATTGCTGCTGGAACAAAGCACTTATCCACACTGAGCCCCTTAAGAAATAAGCAAAATAAAAACTCCCATCTAGAGATTTCAGCACTCACAGCTCAGAACTTTCCTCCCAAGTTGTTTCTGTCTGCTCATAGTTCTCTGATCTCAAATTCTGGAAGACATCGCTCAGGGGCCCTGGTTCTGTACAGAAAACAGAACGGTGCCTCGAGTCGTCGAGATTTGGAAAGCTGTATGGGTTTCCCTCACATGGCTCTATACTGTCCAACCCTTGTGATGTATCGCCTTTATATGATACACCCTGTGGGAAAGAAAATATTCTGCTTGTAACTTGCCAATTCATCCTTTATTTTATAGATCTACTTATCCATTCTGAAGTAAAAGCAGTATATTTCACAAATCACTGTAAAAAATGAAAACTTGCTTTCAACAAGCAAAGTATCATTTTCATTAATAAAACTTGATAGTGATTAATCTAAGTTGCAAGAATTTGTTTCACAATTGATGTTGTATAAATCAGTTTGAACTAGTTGATATCAATCTTAAATGCAGTTGAAATTAAGATAAAAGTCAAATTCAAACAATGTACAATTTCCTTTGCATCAAAAGGTTGTTCGTTTTGGGTATTGAAACTGTGCACTAGGCACTATGTGATAAACTGTTATAAATTGAAATACATTACACAACTAGAATGAATGTATGGTGCTTTAACCCTTTCCGAAACAATACATTTTCGACGCTACCAAATTGAAAGAGTTTGCAGATGACATTTCAAAATGTGATGAAATTGAAAAATAATCTTCTGATTGGGCAGAAAACATTGTGGGAAAGGAAAAATTACTTGTTTCGAGTAATTTCTCCTTTTCCCACAATGTTTTCTAAAGTCATCTGCAACAAAGTGGTCAAATGTCGTTTTTGTTTGGGAAAGGGTTAAGGTACATCAACAGCTAATGTCATATAGCGAGTAAACTACTTAGAACCCAACCCCCTTACCATGTGCTTTATATAGGTGAGATTGTACATCTTAGGTACGGGGTAGGCACACTGACCGAGAATGTCCTTGTGTCTGGCAAGGTCGGAGTCGAGAACCGAGTCCGAGTGGTTAACTGACCTAAACTGGCTTATTGGCTTGAAGTATTTAATCTCCAAATCAATCCAGGAGTCCGTGCCCAGTACTGAAATAATGTTTAGAAGATATTTCTTAACATGTTAATTGTCACCATTTGAACTTCATTTTGCCAGAAAGGGTTTCCTTCCGTCTATGTTGAAAGGGAAGTATTACATCAGGTTATTATATCTTATCATGAATTATTTATTTATTTAACACCGCATCAACATTACTTAGTCATGTTATACATGATTCTTAATGATGTAAGAAGACCTGTACTCAACTACCCATAAGGGCTTGTCAAGGGACGGAAAAACTTTTTCAATATTGTATGCACATATTTTTCACAATTTTGCTAGAGACCATTGTGACAAAGGAGAAATTACTGTCTCTAGCTATTTCTTTTTTTTAATCACAATTTTTTCAAATAAAAAATTCAATCACACATGTAGAAAGGCAAGTAACAATTACAATTCCTCTGACCAGATAGCCCTAGTGTACAAACTCCATACTTTGTTTGTAAGATGTCAAAATAAGGAGATTGCTGAAGGTACATAATAAAGAATGCAACTGAAAAACGAGTATCTTCCAGTAGAGAAAATCGTTACTTTGTTTATAAAATTACAAAATAAGGAGATTGCTGAAGGTGCATAATAAAGAATGCAACTGAAAAGCGAGTATCTTCCAGTAGAGAAAATCTTTACTTTGTTTATAAAATGACAAAAAAAGGAGATTGCTGAAGGTGCATAATAAAGAATTCAACTGAAAAGCGAGTATCTACCAGTGGAATCCTTCCCAAGTTTGATCGTGACTCCGCTAGAGTCCGGTGAGTGGTATGGAATGTTGGAGTATTCATCCCCAGTGGCCGTCAAATCGTCTAGGATTATGTTGGAGGACAACATAGGTGCAGGTAGCGTTGACTTGTCTGAAATGAAGTTTAGAAAGATAGAGATGACTATATTACTAACTCCTCAGGCCAACAAAGGCTCACAAATACAGGGAGCTATCAAACATTTCAAATTACAAAATAAAAATCAACAACAAAGTATTATAACAGATTTCTTAATCTTTGATTGCTAAGAAAGTAGCAACTTTACTGTTGTACCTTCTTCCATAGGGAGGTTTGTTTGAGTACCCCAAGCTTTTCCCTGGTTTGAGTAACATGCCAATTTATTTTGAGGAGCTAAAAACATTATAAGCTAAGCATCACAACATCACTGAATTAATTTTGATGTGATGCTAAAACCCATGAAAGAAAAATAGATAAATATACATGAAAGGAAAACGGCTGGATAACTAAGTATTTACAAACCTTTACAGGCTCGGTTCTCATAAGCTGAACACTGTGTGAACTCATACTCATTATTGGTGGCATTACAAAGGGGATCACATACTGAAATAAAATTAAATGTAGCCCATTAAAACATTGCAGTAGACTATTGGTTAACTATTTAAAAAATAAAACAGATATAAACACAGACAATCAACTTTTAAAAAAGCAGCAAACACAAACTATCCAAAATCAAAAATAGAAATAAACACACTATCTTAACACAGAAAGTAAACACAAACTAAACACAGAAAATGAGATAGACATAAAACAACAATGAAATAGGGATAAACACAAACTAAACACAGAAAATGAGATAGACATAAAACAACACTGAAATAGAGATAAACACAAACTAAACACAGAAAATGAGATAGACATAAAACAACACTGAAATAGAGATAAACACAAACTAAACACAGAAAATGAGATAGACATAAAACAACACTGAAATAGAGATAAACACAAACTAAACACAGAAAATGAGATAGACATAAAACAACACTGAAATAGAGATAAACACAAACTAAACACAGAAAATGAGATAGACATAAAACAACACTGAAATAGAAATAAACACAAACTTAATGCTGAAAGTAAGCACAAACTAAACACAGAAAATGAGATAGACATAAAACAACACTGAAATAGAGATAAACACAAACTTAATGCTGAAAGTAAACACAAACTAAACACAGAAAATGAGATAGACATAAAACAACACTGAAATAGAGATAAACACAAACTTAATGCTTAAAGAGAAATAAACACAGCCTAAACACTGAATTAAAGGTAAACACAAATTTGTTAAACACTGAAATAGACTTAAACATGACTTAAACACCAAAGTATAGGTCAACATAAACTAAACACTAAAAGAAAAAAACACAAACTATTTAGAAAATAAAAATTCTCCATGTTTTGTTATATTCAGTTGTCTTCAGTTGACAAATGAATATGATTGTCTATAGTGTAAAGGAATAATTTTGCATCATGCATCTATTTTAACTGCTAACTACCATAGTTAAAAAATAAATTTAATCACAGTGTCTGCAAGTAAATCCAAATTATATTGAAATGGAAACATGCAGAGCTTTACCATTGTAAACATATACATAATAAAAGTACAAGAAAAATTGCTGACAAAAGTTTGAATAAAACTATACATCCACTGATAAATTTGAAGCATTAACAAGTTCTCCCAAAACGCAACAAGTAATGAATCGAAAGTGAAACTTTCAACTTAAAAAGATGTCATTATGATAAAAGCTGATTCTATTACAAATACGTAAACGTTCTACTGTCAACATATCGATAGACAAAATGTTTGTCCCAAAGACATTTTTATCTCACATCTTTTCCATAATTTGTCTGCTACATGTACAATAGAACACATTGATAGGGAGGAAAAATGGTGCATTAATTGTGAATCAAAGACCGATATGTGAAGAAAGAGTTAGTCAGAGAGCATCATGCGGGTTCAATGCAAGACTACATTAAGTACTTTCTGAAGGACTAACTATAATCTTGCATTGAAGCCCTCAAGAATGAAACATTAAAACAAAAGAAGAATGTGGCACTGTCTGAGAAAAATGGCCCAAAGTTGGTACCTGGGCGAAATTGAGTTATTATCGTTTCTAGACACCATAAGGTCTGTTGAATGAGATCCAATTCAAATTTTCGCCCATCCATGTTTTTAAGGGGAATTATAGCTATTTGGGTAGCAACACCAAGGCAACGAAATACACAAATTTTCTTACATATCTTTTTATGTTAAATAGAATTGATAAAATTACATTTCAAATTTTTTAACAGTTTCAGTGGTGTTAAATTGTCACACATTTAATTGTTTTATCTTCCATAATTTGAGTGAACATTGTTCAATGATTAAAGCAATTGTAAAATTATGAAGTCATCTTTAATCACGTTTTTCTCCATGACGTTTTTTGACGACTTTGGGCCAAAAGTCTCAGTCACTGGCACAAATAACAAGCTAAACTTACTCCTACAAGCGGCATCAGTCTTATTGGCACAACGTTGTTTCATATAATAGTTTTCACCACAGGATTTTGTGCATTCTGAAAAGGTAGTAAAAGAAAGTGTCAAAAACTAAATCACAACAGATAAGAAGAAGGTTTTTGGTATGTCGTCACTTACCTGAGACCAAGGTCAGGGATAGAAATGAGAAAAAGGATATCTAACTATGATCCAAAATAGAAACAATTGATAATTTCACAATACCACATTCAAAAGTATTAACAAAGCAAAAATATGAAAAATCATGAATTGCTAGCTTTATTATACAAAATTCCTTCATCATTAGAAAAAATTAGGTAAACCTTACTTATATACAACTATAACTATATATATATATATATATATAATAATTTCCTTCACATAGCTTCAACAAAAGAACTGCTTAGTCATTCTTTCTCTTTTAGATAAAAAACAAATACAATTTTCAACACATATTTGAAAAAGTTATCGGCAGTTGATATGTACCAGCTGCAAAGTCCATATGAATTAAATCAATGTGCTTAATCAATTCCATTAGCATTTTCAAGGTTTGAAAAACAACAAAAAAAGATATAAGGACAAACATTATGTATCCAAAGACGGCCAAATTGTCAATACCAGATCCAGAAAATTTCCATTAAATTAGAAGCATGCAAAATTCACAAAAACAACCATTCTGCTAAAAGTCTAAAATATGTTTGAAAACGCCTCCATGAACTAAAAATAATGTTCACTTAATCAAATCCTGTAGTCTTTAACACATGATGTGTTTGCTGAATAAAACTTAAGAAAACGCTGTGACAAAAGAATAAACTATTCATAATGAGATACTCATCCTTTTTTCACAATAGTTTGTATCAGAAAACATAGAGAAAATCTTTATATTTTCATTTTAATTTTGTTTATTTGTTGTTGCTATCAATTTAGACCAGTCAGAGATTCCAAAATATGTGGAAAAAGTAGCTATATCAGTTTTCATAAGATCAAATCTGTGGCTTCACAGAGATCATTTGCAGCCTGGCATCAAAATTTCAGATTTGTATGGTTAAACATTATAAGAACACTTGGCCAATTGACAAATACCCACTAAGTAGTTTGTCAAATGTAATATTTACAATAAAATCAAGCAAAAACTATGTACACATACAATTAGTTGTTTGCCAGACGTTAGTACATAGTTTCAATAGTTAAAGCCATCTTTCCATATTTGTCAAAAACTAACCTTTACAGACTTTGGGCCTGTTCTCCAAACAGGGTTGTACCTCATATGTTCCCTTCTCGCAACCAACAGAACAATCTAGAAAAGATAAGTCCATCAAATGATTTCAAATTAATTTGTTTTATGGATCTCAACAACAAATCAAAAGCAATTTTGAGATATCTTTGGTTTGAACTTATTTTACATCTAGAAGCTTGAAGCTTATTAAATTCTCTCTCAATGACAGCTTCCTGGATACATAATCTGGTCTTGAGCCTTTATGTGGTTATTATTCCGGTAGTTTCAAGTTTTATGGCTTGTACACTTCCCCAATAGTTTATCCTAAAAGACATAGAGTGTGTGTGCTTACCTAAACATTTATCCTTAAAGTTATAGAGCTTGTAAGCGGCCAAACACAGGCAGTCATATGACCCGGGGTAGTTAGCACACCCGGACTGGGGGTGAGAACATCGTGACATCCCATTCTGACATTCATTCAAATCTGAAATGAAATAAACACCAATTTCATCAATTTTTCAGTAACAATGAGACGAAAATTCACAGATATATGTACATGATTCGTTTTATGTATATCAAATAGTGATTGCAGGTTACTTTTCATTCATCAATTTTTGGCATTTCAATAGATTTAAAAAAAAAAAATCTGAAAAATATAAGAAATGCTGGGAATGAAAACTCTCTATTTCCTACAATTGTCTATACCATATATCACACAGGAAATGTTATTTTTCATAAGAACACTATTTAAATGGGTCTTTACATTATTTCAATTACTTTGAGATGCCAAACTCTTAATGATAAAGGAAGACCCCATATTCATCTGCCCATAAGGGCTTGTCAAGCCGGATAGAACCATTGGCACATGATAAATCAGTCAGTAGACTGCCTTTCATGAAATCCAAAGTCCATTACCAAAATTTATCACTTAAATTCGGTACCAACTTAAAGAAACAAGGATTGTCATCTGCTTTTGCATTCAATTTCAACAAGTCTCCAAAATTGTGTATGAGAAAAAGCGGTAAACCCTTTCTTACCCTTGCATTCTCCTTCTATCATCACGTAACCATGGTTACAGATACAATATCCTGTGTTATCATCACATCCGTGGAGGCAGCGTTTGTTGGAACACCAGGTAGAGTTAAAGTTGTGCAGTATAGGGTCATTCGCACCTAAAATGGAGGGAGCATAAGTGTATCTACATTATTATAACATAATGTGAGCTGGGCCTCGTCCAACGTATCATATAAGAAATCCATTTTTTTCCTGATGTGTAGGAGCGAAGGCAATAGCATCTTATTTCCAGTCATAGCAGAAGTTGTCCTGCTCTTTACACCCACAAGCTTCCTGTCATTAGAATAATTATTAAATGTTGTAAGGCGATTGATACAATTTTTCATTCATTTAATGTCAAAAACGGTACTGCAAATGCCAAACTGAATCCTAAAGTTTGATTCATTGAACACTTCAAAATGATAACAAACTTCTGCAGAACTTAGAAATTGTCATCACATATTGTCCATATTCTACAAGCAGACAGTCACTGTAAAAAAAACCTGTCAGAAGTAGTCCCTAATACCAAATAAAGCAACAGAAATCTGAAACTGCCTGAAAAGTTGATGTTTTCTTTCAACATGGCAAATAATGCAATAGATCCAAACAGGCATTACATTTATTACAATGGATTCTACCAAACATCAATTAAAGGCTCTACTTTTGTTTACCTAAGATATCTGCTTTCAATTTTTAAAAGCCATGAAAAATAAACTCCAAGTCATATAATGCATACTTAGCCTTTTATTTCGGTTTTTTTTTACATAAATACGCTTTTTTTCACATCTTTCAAGATGCAATATGTACTTACTTAACCATTTCATTCCATCGTATTTATGTAAATGCACAGTTTTCCCAACACCTGTGTAAATGGTACTGTTCTTGTAAGGAAAGGATGGCGGCACATAAACGATGATGTTGACTTGAGTTTCCGATGAACTGCTGATGCAATATACTCCGGACATGACACTGAGGATCGTCAGAGTGGTTAACATTGTTAGATGAAGACTGTAATTAAAGAAATTAAACAAATAAATTAACCAATTAGGTGTCCATGAAGGGGCACTAATTAATAAAACAACTTTGTAAGTAATGATTTAAAGTATACATGTATATCTAAAAATAAAGATATCAATAAAATTATAATATCAATATCAATGATGATGATGATAATAATAACAACAATAATAACAATAATTTTGATGAGAATAACAAAATAATACATGATAATAATAATAAAAATAAAAATCATTTTCACAAATAAAGATGATAGTTATGGTAATGATAAAAAGAATTGCTACCAATAACAATTTGTATTTAATGTAAGCCATTTAAAAATAAGTCTTTTATAAAACTAGCTTTATATGAAGTAATGATTTAAGATAAAGAAAGTCAAGCCATAAAACAAGTATAATGTATACACGTATTAAAAAAATGACTTTAATATCAAAAGTGCTAAATCCATAAAAAAAAAATCAAACAAACTCACTGTTTCGGAGCCTTGCCTCCCCCACCTTTTCTACTCCCACCGCTAGTCCTCCTCTCCCTCGAGGGCTTGTCTTCTCCTTTCTTTCTTTGACCCACAGCCCCTTTTGAGTCTACGGGTCCGTCTGTGGTGCCGCGTCTCGGGGCTTGCATGACATGTGGCTCGACATACTCTCCTCTTCTTGCCATATGAGTGATCTTGGGCTCAACATATTCACCCTCGTCCCTGTACAAATCAACGAATATCTTATTATAGAGCCTTGTGTTAAGTATAAACCATAAAGTAGCTATATAAGAATAGAACACTAGGCCATGTTGGTCCTCTAGGTCACTTTGTCAACATAAAAAAAAATAATGTTTGTGATTTCTTTTGTCGTTTTGCCCCCAATTTGTCAATTCAAACTAACAGTTGGCTACCTGCACACAACCAAGGAATTTCCTCTTTCAACTGGAAATAGCTTTCCATTCGTAATGCTACCCTCATTTGGCAATAACCTAGAGTGCCAAAGAAGGAACCAACTAAACTTGCTTTTTGGTCTCTTAAATGCCTATGTCAATGAGTATTCAGATATTCACCGGATTCACCAGTAATAGGCTAGAGCTCTGATGCATCTTGCAAAAGGAAACTCCAAAGATATTAGAAGTATCCATGAATGGTAATTACAAACTATAACTAACAATGTTAATAACATTTTCTTACCCCAAATGCTGAACCATGCACCTCCATGTGTGAGCTACAATCGCGTAAACCTTTTCATGAATTTCTATACAATTTGGTTTAAGTTCTATCGTAGTTCATAATGTTGATAATTGTTTTCTTACGCAAATGCGAGCTCTCTCCTTGACCACGCCCCCTGCTGTTGAGGGGTGTACATCATTGGGGGTGGGGGAAACACGAACCGAGACTCGCCCTGGTTCACACTGTGTTTGGAATATGGACCTCCGGGGGACGGGGAACCGGTAAGTGCAATTACGGTACCTGTTATGCGAAGAAAAAAAGAATTTCGCAACCATTATTGCTCAAGTCAATGCATTTACTTCCAGGCCTTGAAATCAACTTAAAAGGTTACATTGCCAACAGGGCAAGTAACTGTTTAGATCCTCTTGTCTGTTATCAATAATTTAATTGCCCTTGATAATCATCATTATCATCATCATTATCATTATTATTATCATTATCATCATCATCATCATAATTATTAATATCATCATCAGGGTTTTCATTAATATTTGAAATAACAGATCCAGGTTGAGATTTTACTGTTTCAGCTTGAAAAAAAAAAACCTCTTTTTTTTACTTTATAACTGGGCATGAAGTTACGAATTCAAAAGGGCTTTAATCAACGGTTTGCATCGGCAATAGGTTCTTAATGAAACGCCTACATCATAACTATAATAATTATCATTATTATAAGCATTATATTGATTATCATTATTATTAATCCTTACCATATTTATCCTCATCATCTTGCCTGGGTGACAGCTGTAACATGGGTGGTGGATGGGTATCCGAGAAAAACTGACCCTCCATGAGGGGTGGGCTAGGCAGGGGTAGACTGTCGTTTGACAACACTTCTGCGTCAGGCTCTAAAGGGGGAAGGTCCTCCAAATCTGAATCACCAGCGTCGTTCAATTCATCGTCATCCGACATCGAGTCACTGTCCGTGTTTTCCCTCAACATGCTAAAGTTTCCGGGGGAAATCGGTTCCCCTTGGTTTGCCAATTTATCAAGCTTAAACCTCGGTTGGAGTTTATCAAAATCAAATGCATTGGGGGAACCACTTGTGAACATGGGCTTCGGTTTTGGCTTGGGAACCGGTTTCCCTTGACCTTTTGAGGGAGAATAAGCAGGGCCTTTAAACGTGGATAGAGGAATGTCCGCAGAGTAAGTGTACATTTCATATGCGTCGTTCGACTCCCGACTGACTCTAGATCTCGAGGAATTATCTGAGGGGGTTTGCATCAATGCCACATACTGTCCATGACTGTTATTTACGTACGGGTTTTCCGGAGAATGTACCTGTACTCTTGTATGCGCTGACTGATCGGAATTGAGATCATTCTGCGGTGCTCTCAGGTTCAGAGCCTGTGGTTTAGGAAGGTTTAATCCCCTCTGGTAAATGTTTGGTTCAGCTCTCTGATAAGGGGCAGCTGCAGCCCCTTTGGATGGAGATTTCTTTTTTGCCGGAACAGCCACTTTTAAGGGTGTGATTTGTTTCTCCTTCTCTGACATTTTCTTTGGGACACTCCCGAGTAAATCTCCTTCTGATCGACTTGTTTGGATGTTATAATCAAGGTTTCCTTTCGGATCGTGCAGCTTGGCAGTGCTCTGGGAGTTATGAATGTCGTTTTCGTGCAGAAGGTCGTCAACATCGTCTAAGGGTGTGTAACTCCCATTGGCGTCAAGGATTTTCTGATCTGGTGACAGGTTGTTGTCGCTATCCTCGTCGTCTGTTTGATTGGGATAATCCAATAGGCCACTCCCATTCAAGTTGGAGTTGTCGACGGGGTTCTCACATCTCAGGGAGAATTGCCTGTTCAGGTGTCTGTTTGAAAGCTTTAAAAGAAATTAAATGGAGGCTTTAATTTGATATTTACCAAAGTTAACTATCTTGGGATTGTACCATGTTAAGAGTGTAGGTATCTGTCACAGAAAAACTGTTCTTGAAGAAAATCAGAACCTTTACACTTAGAATGCTGAATGATTTTCTAAAAATATTTTTTTGTTTGGGCTGCTTTCCAGAACCTTCATTATCTGTTTAATTTTGATGAGGAAAGATACTCAGAGTAGCAAACAGATTAGATCACAGGCCAGCTACCAATTTACTTTGCAGCTGGCCTTGATCCATCCTGTTTGCATAAGCATGAAGTCTGTTCCAGCACAAATAGAGGCTTTAATTTGAAATTTACCACACTATCTTGGGATTGTAGGTTTCTGCTGTCTTTTTCATGTTTAAGCTTTACAACATAAGGAAATATGTCTTAAAAAGGACTGTTTAAGTGTCTTTTTGAATTTGCAGATAAAAAAAGCTTTGAATAATTAATACTCATTTTGTTTACAATGAAGTACTTCAAACTACCAGTAAATAATTTTGACACATTGGTTCTGTTTGCAATGAATGTTTTTTTGTTGTCACAAAATATGAAGAGCTGCTGGTTGATGTCAGATTGAAAATAAATTATAGCAAGACACTGAAAACAAAATATTTGAGGATATCTTTATTCAAAGTGCTGAGATAGCTTTTGCATTTATTGTTTGAAAAGAAGAAATTGTTTCAATTGTTTGGAGAATGTGCGCAGTTCTGATAAGGCAAAACAAGGAGCATGGCTTGGTTCACTGACTTAAGGATTCAACTTTAATACTGTTAAAAAGAGTCAACTCCAAGCTGGGCATATTGTACTCAATTAACTCTATGTCACATTTACCTGAAATCTGCTTTTCAGGTTGGTCCTGTCATCGTCGGTAGAATCCTCGGATTCCTCGATGATTGTCTCTGGCTTCAAGGACACTCGAAGCTTCTCCTATGGTAATGTTATCAGACATGCATGATAAGTAGATTCCTCCACTTTATTTTTCTATTCAATTCAACAAGCCCTATTTACACCATATCGCACAGCATAAGATGACACAATATTCATTTGGCATAAACTATACATATTTATATCAAGTAGAATCAGAATCTCTATACACCGCAGATCAAGTGACCTGATGTAAATGTTTGACATATAGAGATGTCTGACTTATAAAGATACAGAGATATAGAGAATAGATGGTTTTTACAGAGGGTAGCCTGTCCATAAGTCTTCAGCCTTGAACCTCGTCTAAACACCTCTCTATAAGGTCTTAACTTATGAACTTTCTAAACATCCTGATTACATATACTAACATATATGTCTTACCAACGAAAGAGTTCAGCTCCAGTTTAATACATGCTATCAAATAGTGGTAAAATTAATTACAGTACTTATCTGTCATGACGGTCTAGGCATAGAGAATAGATGGTTGGTGTTGTGAATCGGAAATGTTATCGGGCAAGGCTTAGGAATATTATCCGGTGAGCCGAAGGCGAAACGGATAATAATTCAGAGCCGAGCCCGATAACTTTTCCCATTCAAAGACACCAACTTTCTATTCTATTTATCCTGTTACCTTTACGTATACTTTTTCAAACAAACAAGATGTAAATAAAACATGAGAAAAAGGAAAAACATAAGCAGAGAATGGTGTAAACATGATGTCATGTCGTTCTCATGACGTCATAATTCGTCACATGCTAGTGTTATATGGCTAGTGCCGGATATCACAAAAGTTATACGGTACCTAGTTATCAGTCCCAAAATGACACTAGTGACAGGATAAAAAGAAAAATTGTTTCAGGAACCCGTATCTACTTCGGCATTTCAAACATTTCAACAACCAGAAGTTCAGGTACAGATATTTTACTGCACATTATACATAGTATCAACAAACACACAGAGGCGTTTTTGTTTTATCTTGATTTTGTATGTTTGAATTTTGAAAAGTCAGAAGAACTATATTAGTCCCCAGGGCACCATTTTGCTAAACAATTCAAATAATTGAATAAGTTCTAAAAATCATTCCCCTGTTTTTCAATATTGAGCCAAGCAATATTGCAATGTAACACATCATTGGAATCGTCTTTCCAAGACGCTTCCATTGATGTATCACATTGCAATACTGTTCTTTTATTTATAATGCTATTCAGTTTATCAGTTTTGACTTAAACATATATTTTCCCTTAGTGCTTTAGTAAAACAGAACCAGAGCTTCAGATTTACAGCATTCTCCACACCATTGACTCTTGACTTCAAAATATGGTGCATTGCTTTCTACGGAATTGGGCCGGGAGGATGTGTTTTTTTTATCAACAATATCACTTAATATATAATATTTTGCCTATCATTTTTGAAAATGGCCCACCATTTTTAGCACCATGGGCGTTTTTAACCTTACCTTTTCTGAAAAGAATCTGATGCTCTTGGTCCCTACCCACTTTTTTGAAGAAATTGCAACAATCTTGCATGAACCCTCATTTCATGCAGATGATGATTTTCTTACCAGTTTTCTTCGCTCCCTTTCACCATCCTCCTCCCCATCGATAACATCATCATTATGCAGATCGCCCAGGAGCTGGTCTCCAGCATTAAACTGCACGCTGTTACGTGATCTAGATCAGAAAGAAATCAACCAATATTTGCTAGGTTAGCTCAAATAAGTTAAACCTCTTTCAATAGGGCAAACATGTTATTTGAAATAATGATTATAATGTAGGGTTTAAATTGAAATAAAGCATAGTGTTCAAAACCAAATACTTTGCCTTGTATATATTCTTTATACCGGTATAATCAAACAAAATCAATGTCATTTATCCATAACATTATTTATGGTTGTCATATGGGAAAGCAGTTAGTGGTTTATAAATAATGTCATGAAGTACTGGAAATAGTAGAAGTACTGGAAGTAGATAAGAAGGATAGTGCAAAAAAAAAATAGGATTCAAGAAATTGTCGGCTCTGTAACACAGATGTTAGATCTTGTCCATTTTGATTGTTGCTATGCGACATCCCCTCTTAGAGCCGATCATCATTTTAAATGACAGATAAGCCTTTTTCGGCATGTGAGTCCATTTCATACAAGCAAATGGTTCAATGGGCAATCCCGTACAAGCCTCGATCTTGACAACATAGCTAGAAAAATCCACTTCGGATTTATAGTCCCCTGTTGGAATTTGATTCTGGTTCGCCGGGACAAGAGTCCAAGACCATAACCTCTGAGCTAAAGAGTCAGCTCCGTAACACAGTCGTTAGATCTTGTCTTTACTGATTGTTGCTATTCTGTAGAGAGTGAGGCGGTCACGGGACACTATACTTCTATTATAAGGACCACTTGATCTGTGAAAGAATTGTTGTGTCTGATCAAAAGACTGTAGTCATCAGAGAAAAATTGCAATAATCGGTACAGGCAACTCCTACATACCTCCATGCTCGACTGTCCTTTAGGTACCCAGCTGTGTAGTAGTCCAGATGCTTCTTCCTCGAATACCAGTACACAACATAGCTCACAGCTATGATGAACACGATGCTTGTTAGTGCGCCGATCACAATGAAAATCCATCGTAGTGACACAGGGAGGCCAGTCCCAACCTTCTCATGCTGAAATTGAGAACAAAATATTTTCTCTAAATGTGTTGGACTTAACATCCTTTGTTTAAACTAATCTATTATACGTTGATTTTTGAAAAAGTTTTAACAACTTAGATTTGTCGCCTTTGATTCTGCTTCCTGATTACAACCAGTACTCACACCATGTGTTTTAATGAAAGGTTGCAAGGTGGAACCAGCTTAACATCATGTTGTTAATTCATGTATAGTTTAAATTAAAAGCCCTGTTCATAATACACGGGGTCAATAGTCTAAAGGTAGAATATAAGCCTCTTAACCCATTAGAAATCTGGATTATTTCTTAAAAATATATTTTTCTATCGTCTGCTTTCCAAAACCTTATATATCTGCTTAATTTTGATGAAGAAAGATACCCAGAGTAGCAAGAAAGATAACAGATCCCAGCCGCCAATTTACTTGGTGGCTGACCTGGATCTAACCTGTTTGCATAAGCATAAAGTTGGTTTCAGCACTATAAGGTTTAATACAAGTACTTTTGTGAAGAACAAAAATCTGTTTTATAGGTAGATAGAAAAAACTTCTTTAAATAGAAAGGGAGACAACCAAACATCTCACCACTTGTAAGAGTAGCTTCCCCTTGTGGTCTATCAAATCAGCTGTCACTGCATATGCATCTTGTATGGAGGGAGCTGTGATGTTTAACAACACTTTAAACTCTTCTGACTCATGAAACTCTATGCCTCCCTGAAAATACATACATAATGATTGGAGTGTTAAAATAGCTTCTGTATAGAATGAGAAAACTTGAAAGGCAAAATAAAATGTTGGTGAAATAATACAGTTTTCATATTATTGTATGATATACAATTAAAGTAATTAATGAAAGTACATTTATTTCAGGTGAAGATGAGTCAATATATCTTGGCATACACAGTATATATGCGGTAGATCTCAGAACCAATTCATAGCTTTTGAATCTAAGTTCATATTAATTCACTGTATACAGGCTTTAAAACTTAAAGCACTAATTTTCTCTTCACAGGCTATTCCCTAGGATACATCATTATTGTTCAGCTTTTAAGAAATTAATTTTAACTTACAAATTTCCTTACATATATGCCAAAGCAGATTTAAGTCATTTCAAAATATTTTCAAACAATAAAAGATTAAAAATAAAATCAATCTATATCAGTTTAAGTCAATACTTCATATATGGAATAGTTCTTTTCACCATAAGATGTTCCTTTTCTTTCTTTTCTATAATATTTCACAAGAGCTTTTGATGAATTATAGAAAAAGAAATTGTCTTTCCCTGAAGAATATTTTCATCAATTTCCAGAATGCCACAGAAAAATAAATAGTCTGGGAAATTGAAGTAGACCAACTAATGGCCATTTTTAAAGCCATTTATGTCAATACCCATTTAGCTTGGCAACTGGCAAACTTTTTATTCCAGCTGTCTGACGTAGTAAGAGTTCAAAGGAGTGTTACCCCATTACCTATAACGGAATTCAGTACCGGTTCAATTTCAAACCATTACCATATGCCAAGTTTTGCCAAGAATAAAAAATTGGAACTATCATTGAAAACTTATCTTACAAAGCTTCATCTGCATCAAAAGAGACATTCTGGATATTGTTTGTTTCCAACCAATTATGCTTTCCAACAGCTATCAGCATTCTCAATAAGAACAGGCTAAAGGTCAAAATGACCGCTTCAAATGATGTTTTGGCTGGTTCAAATTCGGGGAGATGTTAAGAACCCTCTTTTCTAAACCATATATTGTAAAATTTTCTTGTCTGGACACTTCTAAAGAATACCAACAAAATAGGATTCTATGAAAAGCTTTTGAAAATTTGCATGTCAAGACTCTTAGTATACCTTTTATCTGTTCACCCATGCTACAATTAGAATGAAAAAAACCTGTAATTGACTCTGTAATTAATGGTCTCTTTAGAGGAACAGACAAGGCCAGAAAGAGGTGCACCTTTTTAGATAGCAAAGGAATGGTTTGTTGAAAACTTCGACCCTGGGTTTGAAATCAACTTCAAACCCGAGGGCTATTTGAAATTAACTTCTTACCTGAGGGCTAAGTAATTTGCTAACTACTCTTGGTCTAAAAACACACTTCAGATCTATGCACCAATGGTGCAAATGTGTGATTACAGGAAATTGGCTTTCCATGTTTCGTTTTTCTTTCATGTTTTTTTAAAAACCCATTGATAAAAGCTTCAATAAGATCAAGGGCTTTATCCTATGAACTGGGAAGAGGTCCAAGCCTTTTGATTTTGGGAATTTTTATCGCTGAAATTGCTTAATTAGGAAACAAAACAGCTAGTATGACTTTGGATATTTGGAAAAACTGTATGATCTTAGACTTAAAGAAATTTTTGATTGGGAAGTGCCTTTTATAGGCCCGTTTTATATGATGAAAAAGCCCCGAGATCGTTTTCTGGAAACTATTCTTGAAATTGTCATTGGAGGTACTGTGTGGAGGCCAAGACCAGCTGCTTTTTAAAGCTAAATTTGGTAGAGCACCATCTTAAAACTAAGGTGGTTGTGGATTCAAACCCAATACTGGTTGCACTTTTCCTTTCATGGTAAATTCACTTTTAATGTGCCAGTGGTAAATGTCAGGAAGTTAGAGGTAAGTTGAGTAGGATTTGATTTAGTATGTGATTGGCAAGACAAACGTTACAGTCAGCTCAATTTGTAGAGCATCGTCGTAGTGAGGTAGTGTTTGTGGGGTTGAACAGCACATTTGGTGCACTTTGCATCTCATGTTTAGAGGGATCTGTGAACACTCATTTACAAAAGAGTAAAACACTACAACAAAGATCGAATGAATCTGCAAACAACATTCTTAAAACGTTCTTATTACCCTTCAGATAAAGACGGCGCTTACCAATCTCTTTGAATAAAACCGGCCATGCCAAAGTTCAGACGATTCGTTTAAAAAATGGCGACTTTTGGAAGAAGGGAAATAACTCTGGCAACAACAACCGTTCATATAGCGGTTTCGTCAAACTACCGATTCGCCAAATTAATATCATATAGTAATTTGAAAACCGAACTGTCAGACATATCATAGTTTTGATTTAGATGAAACTATATCATATATAAATCATTCAAATTGTTTCACCATCATCCATTCGAAAAAAATGGATATTTTGTCCCTAAAATATTGCAATTGAACGTTTGTTACAATGATTTCTTCTTATATACGTAAGGAATATTTTCTTTTTGTAATACTATTTCTGTCGGCTGCTATTGTTTTTTATTTGGGCATGTCACACACACAATAACATATGCGAGGCATGGGTTAAAACGTGTGCTTACGAATGCCTTTAAATAAAACAGGCCATGCTAAAGTTAAGACGATTCGTTTACAAAGGGCGACTTTTTGAACAAGGGAAACAACCCTGGAAATGACACCCGGTATATGATGCAAATAATAGCGGTTTCGTCAAACTATCGATTCGTCAAACTGGTACCTAAATGGTATCAGTTTGACGAATCGATAGTAATTGGAAAATTGAATCGTCAATATTATCTTATACAGTGAAATCATGAAGAAATGTTTAGCTTTGATTGAGTTAAAACTAGAGTCTATATATATATATCTAATTTAAATTGTTACATTGGTTTTCACTTAGCACAATTATCATACAATAGGAACAAATGGATGTATTTTGCCTAACAAATTACAATTTAACCTTTTTTCACAATGGTTTCTTTTCAAGTTCTCATATTAATCAGGTAAATGTTATTTTTGACCATAAAGTTTTGTCGGACGCCATTGCTTTTTATTAGGGCATGTCACACAAAAACATATGGTGTGAATGGGTTAGGTTAATCATGGCTGACGTGGGTGAACAATTAGAACCCGTGAATTGTGCGTACCAATAGAGGACAATATTTGCTGAAAACGAAACCCACGATATTAACTCCGGGTTAGTTGAGGAAGGTTAGATTCATTAATATCTTTTTAGACGCCATGACAGAACACTGCGATAAGCTTACAGTTCCTGGTGAAAACAGACAAAATGGTTTATTAACAATTGTCCATAATTTTGATTAAGAATGTTTACCCCTTACTACATAATTCAATGCTTTAACGCACCTGAACCAAGGGTTTCGAGGTAACCAATGTGAGAAAAGGACAAATTGCTTTGACAAGCAATTTCTCCTTTAGTTACAAAGGGTTCTAACAAATATCGTTAACAAATTCTTACATTCATACGTCTAAGCCATCTGCTAAATATGTATTGTTTTCGATTTCGACCAGTCGCAATTTCATGTTTGAGGTATTCCAGGGTTTTCGGATGACGATATATAAGTACGTGTATCGTATTGAACGACCAAATTATACTTCAATATTGAGTTGTGGTAATCTGTCACAGCCATAGAAAGGGTTGGTTCTCTTTTTTCCTCAATTTTCTCCATTTTTTACATATGAAATGGGTCAAACGGGAAGACACATACGAAATGGGAATGACATGTTCTGTCAGATAATAACCCACGCCAAAACCGTATCACACAGTCTAGTTATGTACCGCCCCATCCGCTCTGGGATTTTGCAATTGATCCAAATTTAAAGCATCAGTTGAAAATGACCTTTTAATTGTGCTATTCTATGCACTTTGTGACTTTTCCAGAGAAACACTTTTACAACTCCTATATCTTAGTCAGTATTGAATGTGTTCTGCTATAGAACCTCTCATTCCGTCATTTGTTGACGTTTCTTCCCCAAAGTTACGAGGAGAATGTTACCTATGGTAATTTAAAGCTTTCATTCATGTTTTTTTTCTCCAAATTTGTACGGAGCAAGAAATTCGATTTGAAGAAGAAAGAATCGAAATAATCATTTTTAACATGTCTTTTCAAAAGAGAAAAGCTTTATCTCAATAAAATGTTATATTTGATTCCTTGCAAAAGTCATCGGCTGTTTCTTTCTATTTGGATCAGATAAATAGTTCAATATGAACGATCAGCATTAAACATTGCATTTTTGAAAATGTTCTTAATTCAAACTGACAACCCCATACGTGTGACCGAGCACTATAAACAAACAGAACAAAACACGACCTCTAAGTACGAGGGGCAATGTGTCAAATCGTCACGAGAACAATGACGCACGTCTAGAGAGACGGAAAGAGAGAGAGAAAACAACTCTAGAGGTTGACGGTAGTGCAGAGGTAGAGCATCGGCCTCTTGCACCGTTCGATCCCCGTTAGGCTAGGTGAAAATAGACGGGACTAGCCCCAAATCGGCACAAGTACTGGTTTAGGTTGAGTATTCAGGAAGCAGTCATCGAGAGCGAATTTAATAAGCTTCAAGTCTCCGTCTCCTTCTTCTCCAATCTTGAGCTTGGCATCGCAAAACAAATGAAACAAACTCAACTTTTGCCGCTAAACAACACCGAATAAAACACTAAAAGGTAGCATGCGATTATCAAAAGCAAATGAGATACAAAAGTGAAGACAGTCGACGCCAACAATGTTAAATAAAGTGTAAACGTGTATATAGCCATAAACCGTTAGAATGCTAGGTAATTTTCTAAAAAAAATGTTTTGTGTCGTCTGCTTTCCAAAACCTTGAATATCTGCTTAATTTTGAAGAAGAAAGATGTTCATATAGGCAAACAGGTTAGATCACAGGCCAGCCGCCAATTTACTTGGCGGCTGGCCTGGATCCAACCTGTTTGCATAAGGATGAAGTCTGTTCCAGCACTATGAGGTTTAAGAATACAGAAGACCCGCGATTTCTAAATACATGTTTTTTCGACCGAAGCGTCACCCGGTGCATTGGTGTAATAAAAAACATCACGATCAATAGGATTTCCAAAACAGATAATAAAATTGAAAGACGATTTATTTCAGACTGTCATATATATCTGTTGACATTACGTAACCCGTTCGTTGAATACGAGCGATTCCCTTTCGCACTCTTTTCATTTTCAACCCTTGGAATGCTGGGTAAATTTCGAAAAATAATTTTAAGTGTCGTCTGCTTTCCAAAACCTTAAAATATCTGCTTAATTTTGACGAGGAAAGATACTTTGCGTAGCACACACGTTAGATCAGAGGACAGCCGCGAACTTAATTGGCGGCTGGCCTGGATCCAACCTGATTGCATAAGGATAAGGCCGGTTCCAGCACTATAAGGTTAAAGAATACAGAAGACCCGCCATTGCTAAATACATGTTTTTTTCGACCGAAGCGTCACCCGGTGCATTGGTGTAATAAAAAACATTACGATCAATAGGATTTCCAAAACAGATAATAAAATTGAAAGACGATTTATTTCAGACTGTCATATCTGTTGACATTACATAATCAGTTCGTTGAATACGAGCTATTCCCTTTCAAAATGTTTTCATCTTTAACCCTTAGAATGCTGGGTAAATTTCGAAAAATAGATATGTGTGTCGTCTGCATACCAAAACCTTGAATCTGTTTAATTTTGTTGAGGAAATATATCAATAGCAGTAAACAGGTTAGATCACAGACTAGCCGCCAACTTACTTGGCGGCTAGCCTGGATCCAACCTGTTTACATTAGCTTGAAGTTTGTTCCAGCACTATAAGGGTTAAGACCATCAATATTTCTTGTGAAATAGCAAGGTCGCTGGCTATTGTATTTTCGGTTGCAAGACGCTTTTCAATTTAAACCCTTACATGGCGATAGACTTATCTGTAACACAAAATATGAAAGCAAGATTTCTGTAACACAAGATGAACATTCAAATTGAAAACAAGAAATAATGCACAATCATAGACATTTTTCTTTCCGTCTTGAAATCTTAACCCATTCCCAAGCAACAAGTTTTCGACTATCCCAAATTGAAAGAGTTTGCAGACGACATTTCCAAATGTGATGAAATTGCAAAATACTCTTCTGATAGGGCAGAAAAACATCGTAGGAAAGGAAAAATTGCTCGTTACGAGCAATTTCTTCTTTTCCCACAATGTTTTCTAAATTCGTCTGAAACAAAGTGTTTAAATGTCGTCATTTTTTGGGAAAGGGTTAAACCATAAATCCTTGCAAACTACCCAAATCTATCTAGTATTGGCAAGGATATACCTCTAATGGCGGTAATTTGCAAACAATGGAATGAGATATCGAAGACACCGTAATCTAAAACCTTTTAAACTGTGAGGTATATAAAAAATTATCAAGACGCAAAACGCCTTTTTATTACATTAATTGGCGCGTAAACAGTGTCTGTGTTGAAATTACCGACAATGAAATCTTAATGTGCCTCAACGTACTGTAAAGAACGACAAGGAGTGCGATTTGAACATTATCTTTTGTTTATGTGTGACATAACGCGCTCCCTTCATTGATTTTGAATAACTGGTATTGATCGTATTACTCTAATCAATTTATAATAGTTTTGCAATCCTTTTTGACGTTCGCAGATACGCAATCATTCTCGTGTGTTGACAGATGAACCGACGCGAAAGGAGAATGCATTACTCTTGAACTTTTAGATCCTCTCAAATTTAAAGGATTTCCTGAGGACAAGACTGGGATAACACATGTATTGGTATCTAACCGAATTATCCGTTTTAGAACATTCCGTTTAAAAGTGAGGTATAGGCTTACATGGCAATGTGTTGGTGCAAACGTGAAAGGCGAAATATACGGGTGCCTTTGCGAAAGCCATATTTTTGGTTGCCTCAAATTAAAGATTTAATCTTTAGTAGTTTTAGAATCCTTTTTTGTTTCGCAGATACGCAATCATTCTCACGTGTTGGAAGAAGAACCGTCGTGAAAGGAGAATTTAAAACTCTTAAATTTTAGATTACCTCAAACTGAAAGGATTTTCTGAGGACAAGACTGGGATATGCATGTATTGGAATCAAACCGAATTATAAGTTTTGAAATCTTGAATTTAACAAAGGCATACACTGTGATGTGTTGGTGCAAACGCGAAAGGTGTATTATAGAAGGCGCCTTTGCGAAAGACATAAATTCGGTCGCCTCAAATTAAAGATTTAATTTGCAGGCGATAATTGAGACTTTTGAAAATCGAAATAATTTGAGCTAATTAGGGAATACGATACATGTATACCCTTTGATAACACGGTTGTATGGGTTTTTTATGTAACCATAAAGAGATCAAATATTGTTTGTAGAAAATATTTATACACTGGTACCATTTCACTAAACGACCCAAGGAAAATATTGCGTAGGTAAAAACTAATTAACATGGATAGTATGTTAAATGAAAACACAATATTGTAATGTTATACATCATTGGAAGCAGTCTTGGATAGACGATTCCAATGATGTGTTTCTTCGCAATATTGCTTAGCCAAATGTTGATATAAGAGGCAATGTTCTTTTGAACTTCGACAAGGTATTAGTATAGCATGGTAAGTAAAGCGGTACCAAGGTATTGCTAGGAGTAACTCGAAATAAGGAGCTATAACGAAAAAAGACTCTGAATTCAATCGTATTACTGTAATCATTTGTTTTACAATTAACGCATCTTACCATATATGGCCGACTTTTATAACGGCTACAAACGAAAATAGTTTGGATTTTTTTGGGATAGACGGAAACCAAATATAATGTGCAACACATTCTTTAACTGTTAGAGACATTGTTAATAGATCAATGTATCTTACCAAATGTGACCGACTTTTGTAATGGCTACAGAAGAAACTGCTTTGAAACTGTTGGCAAAAGACGTATATCAAATTATTTTCACCATAGACTCCTTTATTGATGGATACAAAATTGGTTAAAACTGCCGAAGACATTTCCAACAAGGATGTACGGGCGAAAGCTCCGATTGCCGTTGTAAAAGTGACCGCCTGTCTCAATTAGTCTGCGTCCAAGACTGACATTTATGCGAGAATCGTTTGTGAAATGACGATATATACCAGACTAAGGAGCTGGCCGAATCTAAGTTCGTAGAACTTATAGTCAAACCCTTTTGCCTTAGTATTCAAATGCTTGATTACATGTAAATGTTTCTTTTGTGAATGGTATGGCAATAAAATATGTTCAAAATATATATACCAGACTCAGTAGCACTAACGTTGATTCATTTATTTATTTTAGCACTCAACGCTTCGAAAGGCGATGGTATCATAGGTATTACAATTTCGCGTAAACCATCAATAAATAAACAAACACTCGCTACTGCATAGTTCACACAGTAAATATTACTTCTAATTGCTTCTAACAATTTTTGACAATCTCGAGATTCAATCAATCCAAAAAATAAAACTTGGAATAACTAACACAACCAAACTTTGACCAAGTGCAGCATTACCCAAAATACAGTACCACCATAATTGCAATAGTTCTACATATTCACAGAGGGCCTATGTTGACGACACCCTACTCACAGGGGTTTAAAGTTAGCCTGAGGTAAGTATTAAGTAATATAATTACAAAGTATATATAGACCTCTGTGATCATATTGAGGCCAAGGGAATCCCTAGTGAACTTTAGTCCCAAAAATATACAACAACATGGTCTCTTATCTATCAAAACTGATAATAATAACTTTGATACGTTGGGAGACACTTTTGTATTTTACTTAATTGAATGACGATGTCGATATTATAACAGTGATGCCAACATCCCATCTATTAAACGAAAGTTATATTTGCTATTTATACGAGTATATCGGCATTAAAGATTCGATGCAGTACTATAGGAAGTCCCTTACGTTTGTTACTTTAGTATTGTAATGAAACCTAAAAGTGGCTTAGGTATGGACTGTCCATTTCTAAGGGACAAATCCAGGCCACAACCATTAGGAAATAATTCTAATAAAGTCGTCTTTGCGCCATTTGCGCCGGCGTGAGGATAACCTTATGTGGTTTTAGTACCTTATTTAAAGTAGAGACAATTTTCTCTAATTGAATCACATTCTCAAATGGTAAAAAAAAAACCTCTGTGGAATGATGGTACATTTTGTAAAGAGCAGTATCATCTGTATACACAGGTGTGTTAGATAATAGGCCAGATAACATATTGACACTCGGGTTACTGTATCAAGTGACTTAAAAGGGTCAGATATTACGAGTTACATGTTAAACATCCAGGTTCATTTAAATGGTTGATCGAAATAGGTCAGATTCTTAGATTTAACCGATTTTTGGACTAGTATGCGATAGTTTCTTTAGTCCTTTGGATTCTTGCATATGATACTGTATTCAAGGCCCACGAGTTTAATGATATAGACTTGCACCAACGCCAATTTACTCATGTGTTCATCCTCATCAAAATAGGTTCTGGGCGGAATAAAATCTTCGCAAGAATGAGACCATTAAAGGACATATTTAACATATCTGTATATTATGACAGTTGTTGTATTATAATTTAATCCGATTGACCAGTATCACACTGATATCAACACATATTAAAGGTCACGTGTTACCTCTAAAGTACTGCTTACTATCATTAGGAAGTTAACAAGCGTTCAAGGCAATCATTCAGTGGTAAAAGACAAATGAATATTGTCACAAAATGTTTGTTTAAGTTTAAGTTGTTCCACGAAGTTGACCAAATATTGTGGAAACTGTAAAGCATCGAAGTTGATCCAGAAATATGTCTGGATTCAGAACCGTCTCATTGGTACTCATAGAGTGACCAGATCGAAACGTTATTACAGGTACATTGTAGTCGTTTTCTTTTAACTCTTTATCAAACGCCAATTTTTCGACTGTCCAAAATTGAACGAGTTTGCAGACGACATTTCAAAATGTGGTGATATAGAAAAAGAATCTTTAGGGAGGGCAGAAAGCATTGCGGGAAAAGGAAAAATTGCTCGTCACGAGGTATTTTTCCTTTTCTCGCAATGTTTTCCAGAATCGCCTGCAACAAAGTGTTTAAATGTCGTTATCGTTTATTAATAGTTTAAGTCAAACGAGTTATAACAAAACTTCACAGAGCCATCGAAAACACGGTTGACTAAATTATCCAAATTCCAATGTACATGGCGGGAATATTGGTCAGACGCTTGAAGTTTTCCCAAAACAAGTAGCCCTAATCGCAATGTTAGATAGTTTAATGGCCTGTAAAGCCCCAATACAAATGATAACAAACGATAAGTCCCCATATGTTATCGTATACAAGGCGAAAGCGTTTCGCGAGGGGTAGTCTCCCGGTTGAATAAAAGAATGCCTATGGTTCAACCCTTCTTGCAGAGTCCTTGTGGGCAGTTAAGCTTAGTTTCTTTCTATTAAATCATATTATCACAATATAACTGAAACACACTCGACTAGACCAAGAAAGTTAGAAACCCAATAAAAGAAAGAAGGCAAAAGCAATGACAAATATGTCTTGAAAAGCTAGAAACCCAATGAAAGAAAGAAGGCAAAAGCAATGACAAATATGTCTTGAAAAGCTAGAAACCCAATGAAAGAAAGAAGGCAAAAGCAATGACAAATATGTCTTGAAAAGCTAGAAACCCAATGAAAGAAAGAAGGCAAAAGCAATGACAAATATGTCTTGAAAAGCTAGAAACCCAATGAAAGAAAGAAGGCAAAAGCAATGACATATATGTCTTGCAAAGCTGAGTCTCTTTCTTTCTTTTAAAGGCCCATTAAAGGAGATTAATGTTATATCAAACTATATTATTTTGTAAACTTTGGATGGTTTCAAATAGTTATCACCAGAAAACACCATCAGCACAACTAAAATGTGAAAGTAAACCAGAAATAACTCAGATTAGCAAGTTTTATAATTCAGATTTCCTGATACTTCACCTCTGATCTAGACAGTTGCTACACATTTTTTTGAACTGACCAATCAAAATCCGTTATTTTGAATATGTAAACAAACAGGTTGTTGATAAACATGATTGAATTGGAGACAACTATATTTCAAGCACAAAATAACTTATTTTAAATGAGCCTATCTAATAGGGTCTTAATGCATTCTTAAACTAATTCTCATGACTTTTAAGAACATAATAAAAGAACTCCATATATTTTTTCAGTAATTTATTTGCCCTCCTCTCCTTCGATGTGCCTTTAATGTACAAGCGCCACTTTAGAGCATCATAGTGCATATTTCCTGGATGACCTACAAGTACTGATGGTCTGTCCACCTATGCATCGAGTTAATGCGTCAACCCGAAAGTCAGAAATTTGATTGTTCAATAAATAATTTAAGCAATCAGTCATTCGCGAAATCAATAGATCGATGTCTAGCAACATAGAGAACGCAATTAGGGTTAAGCCATTTTAAGCATCTTCTCTGTTAATCCAAAGGATTGTATCTCCCTCCGTTTACATAAAGGATATACAACATTTCTGGTTTTTTGGGAAAGAAGTCCTTCAAATTTCGTTTGCTTTACCGTAACCCTTTCATTAGCCCTTAAGCTTGAACTAACGGGGACCCAGTCCGGGTAATATCGTGTTGCATAGCAGACGACAAATATTAGTGTTTGTCTTAGATAACCACAATGGGGTAAACTTGCGTCACAAGAAAGTAAGGCCTAAGTGGAGGACAGTTTAGTCCAGGGGTAGACGGAAAGAGATACAGAGACGTTCAAGATCGGATTGTCCTGGTCGTCTTATGGACTCATTGGAAAAGGTTAAATGTCAATATGTAACACAAATATTTGCAGACGAACTTAACACATAAATCCGACCGGTACACATTTAGTACTTCATTTATCATTTTTGTCAAATCAGCAAAATCTTGAGGCAGTTAATTGTATGTATAACGCAAACTTTCGTTTTCCTAGTTTTTTTGTACGTTAATTAAGCGCCGTTGATAAGATCGTGTGGTTGTGTTATGGAATATGATTTACTTTTGGTGTCACATATGATATTTCTACTTAAAAAAAGGCAAACCAGGGGCCCGTTTTACTAAACAACTTACGGAAATGTTTACGTAAGTCATCATTGATAAACATGGACAGCATCTTCAATGAAAGTACAATGTTGCAATGTGGCACTTCATTAGAAGCGTCTCGGAGAGACGATTCCAATGATGTGTCACTTTGCAATATTGCTTCGTCCAATATTGAAATAAGAGGAATTGTTGTTTTAGACTTACGCAAATCTTAAGCGTAAACTGTTTAGTAAAACGGTACCCTGGGTCTTTTCTCGTTATACAACATGACCCTCGTATGCCATTCTGTTCAGGGGTTTACGTCATCAGTAACGACCGACAAAGCTCGTCTGTCGAACACAATGCTCATAAGCAACATTTCCAAAGCAGGATTTGGAAAAAGCCTTTTTTCATTGCTAAATATTTGAATTTCGACGTCGTGAAATAGCACCGATTGTCATATAACAGCAGTTTTTTTACGCAAATCCCGAGAATTCCTTTCTCCGGAACCAAGCGATTTACCTACCGGAAGTTGATTTAAGGAGCGTTCGGTTTGTACTCGATTTTCGGCGGAAAGAACCAAAGCTATGTCAAATAAAGCGCGATCCGATCAGATTTTGTAAACAAACACACCCATCGTAGAACTGTTGGTAGCAGATAAGGAATAAACTTGTCAAAATATTGACAATTGATATCGGAAATCCGCTCTTGTTGCAGCTACTGTGCAAGATAACGTTCACACCGGGGTTTAACAATTTGTTATCATCTTACGTGACTTGCAATAACGAAAATTGTAAACGACCATACTCTATTTTCTATAAAATATTCGCTTCAGCGCTAGTAGCACCATTATACTCAGTTAATGTCTATGTCAAAGGAACGCTCATCAATGATGTCTGTTAAAGCAAAAAAACAGGTTTCAAAGTCAACCTCTAAGAAAGAGTACTTATATTGGAAACGATCACGTCTTATGTTGATTTGAGGGGAGTCCAAGGACCATTGGTAAGAGTATAACAGAGTATAATTTGAAATAAAACGGCCAATTCACACGTAATTTCTCATCCCTCAACCACAATCAGAACCCCTCGGTGATGTTGCCGAAAAGTTCCCCTAAACCAGTGTCTGTGCTTTCATGGATGGTTTACAGGCTGACTAACGGAATGTCCTTAGTTCTTTCTTAAATACATATGTAACATATAAACTTATGTGAAGTTCATGTTTGTATGTTTTATTACATTGGGATTTTACACTGTGGCAACGATACTTCAGACATTTAAAATAGATTACATGACCGACTCATAACCGACGGAATGAGGCCTCGAAATTAAGTGTCCATTAGAGTCGTGTTAAGCTAAGTAAACCCACCGATTTTCCATAGGAAAACCGGTGGACTTCCTCTCAAAAGAGCCCAAGTTCACCCGTATTGGTATTCAAAGCATCATAAAGAAGGATCTGTTAGTATCAAGACAAGGACTTATACCATTCGGACAGTAGTGATGATGTTTGGAGCTAGGTAAAACCATCACTTTCTCTTAGGAAACCGGTGGACTATCTCTCCAGAAAGCGTAGGTTCATCCATACCGGGACTTTAACCATCATGAAGAAGGCTATTGGTATCAAGGCCAGAACCAATACCATTCGGACTAGTGCAAATGTAGGCATCAATGGCTATTTTCATTTTTTCCTCAGATGGTGTATAGAAGAAAGACAAATGTACTCACACTAAAATTTGTCCGTATTTCTAACTGCGGATGCGCACCAGGGGTCAAGGTTGCCGGGAGGTCATCGATAAGAATGAGGTGGGAAATCGTATCTGGGTCATCACCATGGCAACCAAATATAAGCGTAGAAAGAAGCACAAACAATGTTAGTAGCATCTTGGTTCCCTTGTACCTGAAACAATATATACTTTGATTAATGATAGCACCATTCAAGTCATATGATAAACAGAAGAATGGAGACAAAAATCTTGCAAGGGATATCCCCATTGACGTCTACATTTTTGTGGGTTAACGCCATTTAAATAGTCCATTTCTTTTTCCTTTGTATTCAGTTATATCATTGCTCATGGCATTCTCCGAGACGAAATCAGTATCTCCACTTTGTTGAATGAGCTGTGCATGGAAAAACTTGCTCTGTCACTCGCAATACCAAGTAGGGGACTCATCATTACCATGATTCTTTTTAACCCTTAGAATGCTGGGTAATTTTCAAAAAATATAGTTTTGTATCGTCTGCTTTCCAAAACCTTAAATATCTGCTTTGTTTTGATAGAAAGACACTCAGACTAGCAAACAGGTTGGATCACAGGCCAACCGCCAGTTAACTTGGCGGCTAGCCTGGATCTTACCTGTTTGCATAAACAAGAACTCGGTTCCAACATTATAATGGTTAAATAAGGAAGAAATATACAGGAGGTTGATACTATAGCTTTAGGGTACCAATGATCCAAACAAGTTATATCACACACATAAAACAAATGAAAGTTTAAAACTGATTGTGAGGCGATGCAATATTTATACATAAAGGGATCTTCATTCTCCTATTTGGAATGAATCTACAAACTTATGTTATCACTTCCTCACTGATTTATGACCACCCTTGTATATAATGTATTAAGTATGGCAAAAAACTTGTCTTTTTCCTGAAAAATCCATCCATCAACCAATAGAAAACTTCCCATGGCAAAGACTGTCGCATGTTATCTATCAAGATAAAATTCATCATTAAATTTATATTTTCCATATATGTCTGGTATATATATGCAATAAACAAATGCATGTATATGTCGTATAGATCCTCTGTAGGAAAGTAATTATTTATACTATAAAATGGTTCCAATAATTCAACACTGTCACACAACAGGGTTTGATTGTCGTCTTCAACCGTTATGTAATTGAACATTAAACAATGCTAAAAAAGAATTTGAAGAAAAAAGATAGAATGAAAAAAGCATTGCCCATTTGGACATTTTCTTCCAACAATCATCCAAGTATTATTCAACCAACAATTGCGGTCGGAAACAACAGTTTATTTGGTAAAACAGTTTATTTGGTAAAACAGTTTATTTGGTAAAATAGTTTATTTGGTAAAACAGTTTATTTTGTAAAACAGTCTATTTGATAAAACAGTCTATTTGAACAGTTTATTTGGTAAAACAGTTTATTTGGTAAAACAGTTTATTTGGTAAAACAGTTTATTTGGTAAAACAGTTTATTTGGTAAAACAGTTATTTTGATTTCAGCTCCAAAGACATAAATCATTAATCGAAACAGCCATTGTCAATGTGTGCATGTGCTTCCTTCATAATTCGCCAACAAAGCATCAACGGATTTTTAATTAGAAAATGGGGTGCAACGTTGAAATAGAGCGAGATCGTGCGATAAGGCAACAATACATGACAACGCGGAACTCGTATCAGATATCATTCTCCTTTTTCATTTCATCCGATTTTACTTTCGCATCTGACATGCGACATATCTGCATGATCTGATCACTAAAATACACGAGGCGTAAAAGCACAACCCAAGGGATCCGTGTCAAATATCGTGTTATGTTGCATTCTGGTCTCCGGAAGCGCATAGTGAAGTGACCAAACCTAAACCCAAGTGTTCCATTGGTTCTGCGTCAAGTATCGTGCAAGGGTCATCTGCAAAGGGAATCATGGGGAACTTTTGGTTCTGTTGCATTCTGGTGTCCGTTTGCGCATTCTGTATTGACCAAGGAAATCAAAGGTTCGTTGTACCACGTGACTAATATGTATCTGGTTGTCAATAATACGTAAATCAAATTGTACTAATAGTTTGTGTTTTGGAATTTATTGCGTCGTGCAAGACCGTTTGGCCATACGTTGGACACTTCGTATGGAAACAGAATAACCAATGGAAAATGAGTTTATTTAATGGTACCACGGTCTATATTCTCGTCTTGATTAGACTCAGCAATTGAAAAATGTTCACGAGATTTGGATTCTCAAATCATTTACTGAGAGACGATGCTGCTACAAGAAATGGCTTATCTGGTCATGAAGGAATCGACGGACTTCATAAGTGGGGACAACCACGCCACCACATATCTGGAATCAGACCTAACCATTATAGTGCTGGAACTGACTTCATGCTTATGCAAACAGGTTCGATATAGGCCAGCCGCCAGGTCAATTGGCGGCTGGCCTGTGATCTAACCTCTTTGCTACCCTGAGTATCTTTACTCAACAGAACTAAGCAGATGTTTAAGGTTTTTGAAAGTAGACGACATAAAAATCTATTTTTAGAAATGTTCCCAGCATTATAATGGCTAACAGCTTTTTCATACGACGATCCGTATTGGAGAGGACACAATGATATAATGTTGTCTCATGGTCCATCCAATTATAGGATAAAATCAGCTCATTAGATTCTCCCGCTGATGCGGTATAGTATCCGGGAAATAACCCTCTACCCAAGGGACATAACTCGACACTGGGCCAATTAAAAACACAAACACGCGACAATCAATTTGGAATTTCGAAAAGCGATAAAAGCAAAAAGGGAGAGTTGAATTTATCATGGAGGTTACATTGAATAGGACTTTACCGTTCTAAACCAACCGTAATTCATATTTTATCTTTTTGAAACACCTACACCTACATAAGTCCTTAGAAACTATGGTGCCATCATTGTGTTCGACAGGTCTGTCGTTACTGATGACGCAGGCCGCTGAACATGACGTGGCGACATAGGCGTATGCGGCTGCTGTCACATTTGACCAGTAAGAAACCCTGTATGAATGTAAAGCGTAAGATTGTTTGTTTTTACATCACAGTGTTTTCTAAGAAAAGAAAGAGAAATTGACAAAAAATATCTGATGATAGCCAAGACTGGGAAATCATGCGTTCAGTTGTAATTTAACTTGGCTTTTTGGTTTAATTCTCTACAGGAGATATATCTACAGTATTTTTGTTCTATAGTTAAATAACGTGGAAAACAAGTCATGATTGTTTTGGCGAAATGTCATTTGAAGTTGTCATCGCTGTACTCCATGGTATTTAACACAAAGGTGACTTCGTTTCGCGACTCGATAGCTGATTTAGTCGGGTTCGTTGTTGACGAATATGCTTTCTAACACCGATTTTAACATCTTAAAAGTTTAATCATTGAATGACCCGTGTACAAACAAGATCTTTCCCTGTATGACATGGAGCGACCTTTCAATGATATTACCCAGAATACCATTGTAGGAAGCCACTGTAACTAGCAATCTGAACACATCGGGTTTATCCAATGAAAACACCTCTGAAATGATAGGAATGACGCCATATTGTTTCCCGCGAGAATGACGTCACTTTACATTCGATTTTGAAAATAGATCTAAAATGTGAAATAAAAAAAGTCGTTAAATTTAATTGAGGAAACAACTATAAATGTCTCAAAAACAATTCCGCCATTTGGTATGAGTTTCTGATAAAAAATGATTTAAAAGGATGTCCAACACTTCAATACACATTGAACTACTTAACGTGCACGCTAAGAAAATGTGTTAATTGCCGGATGCCGATTTACCCGAAAAATTGTAACCCTACACTTATATCCGAGGTGTATTTCACAGCTCACGGAAATACCCGAATAGTTCCGATTGTGTAACTAGGTCTCTCATCTATCTTGAGGAACATAGTGGAGCCAGTAGACAGCGGTAGCCATTTAATTATTGTAACCTACGAGTTTATTATTTTCTAGAGTAGTTACATAACTTGAAAAAATCAGTCTTTTTTCCAGGCAATTATTATATGTTTGTGAGTCTACAACACACACCTTATGGAATCATTACGCGAAAAGATGAATGCACCCAAGTAAACAGTTCCATAAACGTGGCAGGGGATTTTCATCAAATATGTCAATCAATTCAACTTATATCTGAATAAACAAAAATGGCCGCTTTTGGAGTATCAACGACAATGAATACCCTAAAACATGATTCGACAGAAAAAGCTTATATGGTAATACATTGAAAAATCCCTAACACACTCCTGGACCAATATGTGTTTTTCTTCTCTTAAAGGTCGTCTGATGTAATCGCGCCAAATTTAGTTCACGTCTGGTACATCTCAATTCGGATAACGACTGCCTGGTTATCCCATTAAGAATTCTATTAACCCTTTGCACTGCTCTTAGAAACTTTGCAAATGTGTTGGTAAAGACCAGTTACCATGGTAATACAATATGCTAAAAGATACCTCTATAAACCGTCCATCAATATTGAAACCATTGTGATCAAAAGAAGATTTGCTCATTTTGGATTGAAGGTTTTCAATACCGTCTACTGAGAGAATGTCAACTTGTGTCTGTATTCGGGAAATAAAGAGATCGAGACCAAAGTCAAAGTTTAACAGCATTATTTCAAAAACTGATATAAAACATTTCATCACTTGCATTAATAAGAATCATGCTGACGAAAACCTTGTTAGAGCGACCACTATTTAACAGCAATTTATCCAGTATAAGGCTATCTTAATACAAAGACGAAGTCATTCAAACTGAGACGTTCTTAATGAGTAGCGCCCGTATTAAGCCGTTAGTTGTCTAACACACAACAGTTCTTCCTCTTTCTACAACAAATGTTGGACGATGTACATTTGTTTTAGACAATTCGCAAGGGTAACACGGCTCTTAGGTGGGCCTCTGGGAAAGGGTACGAAAACATTTTAACAGAGGATCGCAACGTCCTATTGTCAGAGCACAAACGATTGGAAGCATTGATAGTCGGGATTACAAAGTCCGTAATGATTTAATTATGGGTTCTGAAAACGGATCTTTAAAGCGGCTGTCTTTGGTAACAAACGCCATAAAACCCGGCCTGGGGGAATAGAATCCGGTTACCTTAAACATGAAACAGACACTTGATGAGCAAAAAAAGAACAAAACGAAGTAAGGAATACAACAACTCTTTCAGTGATTATTCGATTTTGCTTTTAAGGTAGAATACCAAGAGATCCGCCATTTTGAAACTCATTCTTTCGTCGGAGTAATCGGTCGTTCTCTGATTAACTTGGACTTTTATTGGAAAAAAATCGCAATCTAAAACGACTTATCTTTGCGTATCTTATCCCTTTCCCAAACAACAAATTTTCGACTGTCTCAAATTGAAAGAGTTTGCAGAAGATATTTCAAAATGTGATGAACTAGGAAAATAATCTTCTGATAGGGCAGGAAACATTGTGGGAAAAGGAGAAATAGCTCGTCACGAGCAATTTCTCCTTTTCCCACAATGTTTTCTAAAGTCGTCTGTAACAAAGTGGTCAAATGTCGTTATTGTTTGGAAAAGGGTTAAGACATAATGCAGCTCCTTTTGGAACAAGGTCCAATAATAACAAATACGAATCTAACGCTTGATCTGCAAAACGAGCGGCCATGTTGGATTTGGTTGGTTTTCGGCACCATTTGTTTTTGGTTGCAGTTAACAACATTGTTCCAGCAACAACATCGCAACATTTTCTAGACCCAAGCAATTAACGCTTCATTAACGCTTCATTAAGTAGACATCAAATGGTGTCTAGGCACCAGCTACCTATATTCAGGTCTTTGAGACCAAGAAATAAAACTTGTACCTTTAATTGTAGACTGCAAACTGTTACAGAGTTTGGTTACATTTTGTAACGAAATTCAATACATGTCTTTAAGCATATATGGTAAAGTAGGCACTTAAGTTTTACTTCTTTGTCTGTTTTGTATGGGCGTATGAAATAAATAATTGTATAAACGGTGAATTAGCATCAACTTCTCTTTTATCTAAAACGCATACTATAATATATACTTGCGATTTCTCAACACCAGCATTAGTGCATATTTAGTACCTGTTCCAGTTTCACTTTACCGTTTGAAACATCAAACACATTGAGGCATTCAAGCACATGGGATGCTAGAATAAGCCCTTGACATGTATAAAGATGAAACATTTAAACGATGTTATTATCCGTTGGTGTACCAGATGGGGTACTCAAAATGATATGAAGGGGAAAAGAAGTAATCATATTGTACTTGGCATTGTGGAACCAGTATAAAAGTCAATAAGATTCGTTGTAAGTAAGATGCATAATAGTCATGCATTTCATACAGCTGCTGCTACTGATGATGATATTGATGCTGATGATCATAATCATGAATATGATATTGCTTATGTTGCTTTTGATAATGGCGATGAAAATGATGATGATACGATGGCGACAAGTGAATGGAATACTAATCAACCAGCTAACATCCATTTTCTTCGTATCTCTTAATCATCCATAACGACTTTTCAAAGTCATGTTACTAAACGAAACTTAAAAGTTAATTTTGGTGATACTTTTATTGCACCCACATCACGTAAAGAAACTCATCGTTAAAAAAACCCGAAGGCAATCTGTCACATGCTATTATAGCCTTTTTTCACACATACAGAATGAAGTTAGCACAACACACACACAAGGTGAATGAAACGAAAAGAACCGCCATGGAATGATTGAAATAGCCAAGGTTGTAAATACCTTTAATTATTGATATTGGTATCATACACATCACTATAAAACAATAAGGTAAATGAAACGAAATAAACTAACATAGGATGCAGTACGGTTCTATTCAGTGATAACTTTATAGCCATATTCTACACAAGAACTGTTTTAACAAACGGACAATACAGAAACTCTTTTTATTTCTCATAAAGCCTAGTTAACATTTTATCGTATGCGCACCAATCATCCTATAAGGCACCACCACAATTGGATTATTGAAAAAGACAATACTGTAAAGGCGTTAAGGTATAAAGATAGGTATACCGTGTAATACATATCACATTAAAACCATAAGTTTGCATATTTCTTTCTCATTCAAGTGTTTTCATGGCGGGTTTACAGTGTTGCCAAGTTGGAACATGCATCAATGCGTCCGTAAGATGCATACAAACTTGTTTAATATTTCCAACAAAAAAATCAAAGTTTTACACAAGCATTCGACTGTCTTTAATGTTTCCAACAAAATTCAAAATTTCACACAAGTAGTGAATGTTTTAGACAAATTAAAACTCATACGTCAAGCGGGTTTGCGACACCATCCATCCAAAAGTATGCCACAAAGTGTGCATTGTATGTAAAGGAAAAAGTCTAAACAAATTAGTTGATATAACATAACATGTTAGAAGACAAAACGAAAGAATGCTTAAAACGTGTTGTGACATATCCAATTCTACATAATGTCACAATGCAATCGTTGTTAGCAAATTAATGAAATGTAACCAAGAGGCAAAACGAACGAATGTTTAAAACTTATTTGCGACATCTTTCAGTCCAAATTATGTCACAGTGTGTGCGGGATCCCCCTACAAAAATATAACGACGTTTTTTACGACATTAATTCAGAACTGCACATCGTTGGATATCTAAATACGGCAACATCAGAACGCTTTGTGGTTACATCAGTGCCGCGTTCATCAAATAACGAAAATAACTGTATTAATGAAAAGAAGATTTCTGTTTTATGAGATGTCCTATGTTTTATTTATGAAGCTTCCATTAACGGGGGACATGTAATTGCTACGTGGAGCTCTTGCGTCGCCTTAGGATGTCGTGAATGAACTATTTCAAATGGCTTGCAGTCATCCGACATGAAAGTTTGAGTACAAGCAAACGCCTACCGGTTCCATTGAACCGACGGTTTATGGCAATTGTGTGTCGTTTGTGGGCATGTCGTTAAAAGCCAGGGAGCAGGCTTGAATTGTAAAGCATATTTCGCGATTTTGCAGTGTTTGGTCAAAGAAATCGTTGTTTTTGTGCACATTTTAAACGTTGTACACATTTTCGCCTATAGTAACATGGGGCCTTTAATCTATTCATGCCAAATTTAAGAATTATCTCTACCAGAGTGTTGAACACAAATTTCTTGGTTTTCACTTAAAAAATCTCACTCTAATACCACCAGAATCCCTATCAAATGGAACGAAAATAAACCTGAGCCGTCGTTCCGTGTCGTCATACATTCGCAACTTTACACAGTGTCCCTTGGAAGATTAATAATCCTGGACAAACTTATCAACTTTCATGCAATCCTCATTAATAAGGGTGGTAAAGAGTTAAGCTGGTATTGCTATCTTTATTTCAGAATTTGGCTTCCTTTTTGGATGTTAAAGAATATCCAAATCCGGGAATCAAGCCTTTGGAAATCATTTTCCAAGGCAAAAGCAGACACTGTCGCCAAGATAGGGTAAGGTTTTGATCCGCAACCGCACAAACTTATTCAAACACAAGTATCGTTCCCTTGTACATGAAGTGACGTCTATAATGCCAAAGTACAACAATGTGTGATAACCGATGGCTCCGGCTCGAAAGACGGGAAATAATCATGTACCATTTAAGGATTCTGTTTGGAATATATTAATAAAAACTTTGCAGATAACAAAATCTGCTTACCCATGTATATATACAGTACATTGTGTACCTGGTGTGAATAATGCCGAAACTTGTTTTAGCACATGCTTTATGCGCCATGTGGAAAGCGATTTGTCTTGACGAAGACTGTATAAAATTGTTCCGAATACATATTTGTCAATCTTTATTTTCATACACACAACTTGACAGATCTATATACTGTTCCCCACACATGCAAAGTATGGTAATATTCCGTGATCGTTGTCTTCTATTCATGGCGGAAAACCAAACGTTCGTGTGAAACTTAAATATATTTCGAGATGCTCCGAGAAACAAAATACTCACTATTTCGTCAACATAAAAAACCTACATGATTCGAAGAAAATTCCAGATACTTCCTAAATGTAATACAACTCAAAGAAATGCAAGGATTTACGTCATCAAAGTATCAGCATGCCATGCGTGAATTATTTGTTTCTTTCGTGAAGGCATATATTTGACATTTTGCTTGGTTGTTTTTTTTAATTGGATCGCGTTAAGCTTTTCTTAATAATATAACGATGCCTGGCTCAGATGATAATGAGGTCCAAGCCTAAACATAACTCTCAACAGAAGTCGTTCAAGCTGGATATTACGGACAATTGATTTGTGTCACCCCTGAATATTTTCAAAGAATTACCAATCAAGTCAATCCGTGCAAAAGGTTACCCTTAGAAAGCTAAAAGAAGAATTTGTTTGGCGTCTGCTTTCGAAAACCCTAAATATCTGTTTATGTTTGATGAGGAAAGATACTCAAGAGTAGCAAACAGCTTAGATCACCGGCCAGGCGCCAATTTGCTTGGCGGCTGGCCTGAATCAAACCTGTTTGCATCAGCATGAAATCGGTTCCAGCACTATAAGGTGTAACGGTCGCGTGGAGGAATTTGGCGCCAAATCATCTTGGGCTTTCTGGGAGGTTTCACATGACGGATCCGATAGGCCGGAGGTGAAAATATTGGACCTAGACATGCATGAAATATGAAATATGATTAAAGGTTCCTAGATCTCAAGCCGGGGCATTGGGCATGACTTTGACAGAACGAATAATTCAGAGACGAGGTCGGTCGTTTCGTTCTCAATTGTTTCTTTACCTTCTATGCCAAACTTCGAAGACCCGTCATTGGCAAAGATTTTGTTCTGCCGTTGAATTAGATCTGTTTGACATCATATAAGCATTTTCGTGTCTCATCAATAAACATATGCCTTCATGTTGGGAAGAGGCGTGTGGCCAATGTATACTTGTGAAAAAAAAGTTCAGTATTTCTGATCATATGAATAACCGGGTTCATATTGTGACCTTCATCAATCGACATTTGGTAGGAGTACCGGTTTAATATGTATTGAAGAAACAGAATTGAGAGTTCTTAAACTGGGTTGTAAAATCTTGTTTCACAATATGTATAAAATAAATAAGTATACCAGACTTAACTTATGAAGGATTCCAGACACATAGTAGTGTGCAATGCTTGCTACAATGTCAATGATATTTGGTTGATAACGACGCATGTTTACATGTTAATATACTTACATTTTCAGTCTAAGGTTCTCGAGTCTTTATATGACCATGCCTAGTGGATGAATTTTCGTTTCGGCGAGTATTCAATCTGTAAGTATAAAAAGAAAGTGTTGTTAAGTATGGATAAATCATATCACCATGGTCTCCAAACTAAGCTGGAAAACCCATAATCCGCCATTTTGGAACTCATTCTTTCGTCGGATTACTTCGTTCGTTCTCGATATACATCGATTTGGGCCGGAACATTTGCTGCAGAAGTATCTGACAACCACTGTCACTGTCGCAATTTATCCTTTCGTCATTATGTTTCCCCTTCTTAATATAAAAAAATCTATTGTTTCTTGCATTTTATGTTGCCTTCTGTTTATGTTAATCTGGTACTTCAAATTTGGACCAGACCCAAATTCCCATGCGGGGGAAGAAAGGGTTAATAGGTTTTTGTCTACAATAAGCACGGGCGTAATGAAGAATCCAAGAAACGGCGTTTTTAGTTAATTGAACAATGATTGCGAGTACCCGCCACCAGACGGTTTCCGAGCGTTTATGGGCGTACAGAACGAAAAGGCACGGACACATATCCAATTATACACACAGACAGATGCTGGTTGTTGACCGAAATGGACAGATTTGTGATATTGTTTCTATTTTTGGCTGGAGACTTTCGTCAGCGTCTACGGGTATTTCCGGTGATCGTCCGGTTCGAGAAAGAGGATTGGCGAATTGATGTATACTATACAATACAAAACAATAATTCCATTTGCAATGTGATACAGAGAGCGATTCCGTAAGCGTCTTCGGGTATATCCGGTGATCGTCCGGTTCGAGAAAGAGGATTAGCGAAATGATGTGTACAATACAATAGAATACAAAAATTCCATTTGCAATATGATATAAAGGCATTTGCATATTACCAAAATACGTAATTGATTTGAGATAGTTGCGATACTGGGATATGGCAACAAAAAGTGTTGAGTAACACGCAATGAGGTTATGCTGTGGTCAATATTGTTTGTCTCAAGGTAGTGTTCTTATAAATCGTACATATATTAAGCAACTTTAATAGTCTCTAGCAGAACTTTGTCTTCATCTACAAGAGAAATCACCGGAATTGTTTCGAACCAAATTCGTTGTAAGAGGCCATTAGATAAATTGATGTACGCCCATTCAAGTTGTCTTAATCCCATTCGAGATGGAAACGTTGCTTGCATTAAAAACCAATCCGATCCCCCGACTAAACGGATCCACTTAGGAACTTACGTTAGTACGTTTTGAAATGGAACCAAAGCCGACCTTTACATTTGCATGTTCACAGATGAGACCATTTGAAAGTACAAAAAAGTCTTTGAAAAAACACGGTTTTTAGAATGTTGTTTGATAGAGTTGATATAGAATCAAAGATGATATTTAAAGCATATTTGATATAGAAAGCATTGGTTTATTAAAGAAAGAACAGAATGTATGCAGTAGATCTCTGTATGCGGTTTACTTGGCCCAGTATCCAAATGGACATGTTGTCTACGTTTCTTAAATGACAAAAAACCATAACACATGCGACTTATAAATCGTCTGTTCTTCATTGCTTCATTGTATTAGATACACACGAATTAATTTAATCCTTTCATTCCAAAATTCTGGTTTGAACGCATACGACACAGGAAACCGACGTTACAAAAGGAGTAATTGCTTGTGTCGAACAACTTTCTTCTTTTGTAACAATGGTATCCCCCAAAAAACAAAGACAGTGCTATCTCCCATTCAATGTATATTGTCGTCTGCCGTTGCTTTCAATTTGGATCATTACCAAAATGTTATATGCAGAAAAGGGTTGATATCTTTAAATCAATAAATCTTATATAGAAAATCGGATCATCGCTTACCCCTTTACCAAACAATGACGGCATTTAACCACTTTGTTGCAGACGACTCAGAAAAACATTGTGGGAAAAGGAGAAATTGCTCACTAAAAGCAATTTCTCCTTTTCCCACAAGGTTTTCTGCTCTATCTGATGAATATTTTTCAATTTCATCACATTTTAAAGTGTCGTCTGCAAACTCTTTCAATTTGGGACAGTCGAAAATTTGTTGTTTGGGAAAGGGTTACGTGGCCAAATTCAAGGTCGCCTTGTTATAAACCTACACGATTATAAATAAACGCATTAAATTAAATCATGCCTCTTTATTGTTTAACTTTAACGCACACAAAGCAAGAGGCTTAAATACGTAAGCAAACGAAAACTGGTTCGGGTTAAATCACCTTATGTAACGACGGTTTGTTTAAACTCTTTTCTAAAATAGAAACGTTTGCCAAACTTTGAAATGAATTAATCATTTAAAATGACGTACTATAATAATCATAATAGACTTTAATTGTCGTTTGTATTAACCATTAAACTTCATATCTTCACATTTACATACACATTCCGAAGAATAAAGAAGAAATAATGGTGTCAAAAGAAGTGATTTCTCCGTTTGTCATAATGCTTTGTCTACCCAATTTTAAAACGAAAAAAGTACTTTTCACACTTTACAGATCTCCGATTTTCTCGTCATAGTCTATCAGAAGTTGTTTTCAATTTGGATCAATGGTTTAAAAATCCCAATAAGTGGGAATGGGTTATAGTAAGTGATAATTGACAGCTTCGTCCTGAAATTTGGTTCCCATGTCAAAGGCAATTATAACGGCATGGTATTAGATGTCTCTTTTCAAAACAAATTGACTTTTGTATTGTCGAGAACTTCACTTTGACGTAGCGATATACGCATGTATTAAGTCTCTCTCTGGGAAAGTTTTCATTATTTTTGTATCCAAGGAGACATAAATTGTCTGGTCTAAATGTTTCCGAATGTTTGGTGGTGCCATCACAAGAGCTCTTCCATCGAATAAGTGAAGAATGTACATTTGTTTTGCCGCCCTCCCATTTCGTCGGGTGTAGTGGTCCTTTTGCATGTGATAGCTTTTTGATTGATTATTCTGACATTTCATAAATAAGTTTGCTAATTGATTGATTAATGAATTGATGAATTGCATGGACGAGGTTTTGAATGTTTATAGTCAATTATTATTGTTAATATGTTCGTTTTCGTACGTACATAGAAACGTTATGAAGTAAATAAATCATCTATGAAACAATATAAACAAAAACATATTCCACGTTAGTAAGAAATGTACAGTTGTAATTGCACCTAGTCATTGGGTCCACTTTAGGGAACACTGTTACAGTCGATAATAATTTGATTGACTTATTTCATTGTTTTATTCATTTGTTTCTTGATGGATTGATTGATCAATTAATTGATTGATTGCATGGTTGATTTGGGTTTTACATTGTATCGATAGTTATACAGCAACTTGGCGTTGTCTGTGTTTATCTGTGCTTATTGTGACACACTCCTATAGTTTTTCAAAGCTTTTGAGACATTTGTAGTGTCAAAAACGGTTTCAAGACGTTTTAAAGTATAAAGATTATATTGTATTGAGCGTCAATATTGTATTAAAACATAACATGGCTAAATAATAAAAGACAGATATTGTACCCTCTCTCGAGCATTTCTCACAGCATACAATTTCGTCTACTTTGATTTCACCAAAGTCTCGCCATTTCCCGCGTTAATCTCACGGCCTACAACAACATCCATTTTGACATCGCCAAGACTTACACAATCTGTCTGGTATTGCTATTAATAATGCAGGGAATTCCCCCACGTGAAGCCGACATATTTCGACAGGAAACCCCGAAAGATTAATGGTTGGTTATGACATTTGATCCAATTATGGCGCAATTCTTATCCCAACTTGTCTATTGATGCAGGGGTGGGAGGTTGCACCAGATTCATCAGGGGTGGCGAAATCAGTTGTCCATAATGCCTAGCTTGTGCAAACACCTTAACGGACTAGGGAATTTTTACTGAGATTTTCCATATAAGTATTATATGGACAGGTACAGAACACGTTTAAGCATTAAAAGACAAAATAAAAATCAGATTTCTCCACCCCTGATCATAATTTAACCTTTGATCTCTTCCTACAAAAATTCCAAGCTCGATAAGTAAATGAATTTTAAAGCAGCGACGAACAACAATTGTCTGCCGTAGAGTTGAACATTATATAATGTTTACATCCACGATCAATTCCAGCTAGTGTCAAACTTCATTCTTCCAAAGAGAATAAAGAAGGCGAAATTCTAAACATTGAACAGTTATCTTCTCCTGCTGCTTTCATTATGAACAAGTCCAACAAGGTAACGCTTTGAATCAAACCTTTCTTGGTGGTAAGTATTTTTACTCCCGCCAAGCGACGTGCATGATTAGTATATACGCTCTGTGTGATGAATTACGTGCAGTCTCACATCCTAACCGCCCATTGAACTGAGATTTGACCCAAAGAGACACACACAATGATACAGTCTGAATACATTTCTCATACAGTTTTTAGCGACGTTCAAAAACGTTGTATGTTATGTTAATTGGTCTTGGAATAATAATAATAATAATAATAATAATAATAATAATAATAATAATAATAATAATAATAATAATAATAATAATGATAATAATAATAATAATTAATAATGATAATTATAATAACAATAATAATAAAGACTTTATTTAACGAGGACACCTATTTGACAATTTAAACAAACAATGAACAAGTGAACAATAAAACTAAAAAACTTAGATTGGATACCACGTATGTTTTTCTTTTTAGCATGGTCGCTTAAAACAACAATGCCTGTATTCTAATCCCTTTCAAGCAATCATCTATTTCAAACCGACCAACAGTTACTCTTTGATACCTTATTTGACGACATCATCTGCAGGGTCCTATGGAAACCAATATGATGAGACGTTAAACGGCTCATAATGATATTGATATCTAACCAAAACGTGGTTTCTTCCTGCTTCGTTTCTTTCGGCAGCTTTTGCTTTCAATTTGGACCAGGCTCAAATTCCCGTACCTTGGAATCGACGGAACAATGCACAAAGGCTTCTTAAATTCATTAATGTCTTGATACAAGTTAATCAGAAAACCCATACTGGTGTGTTCCCATTGAATGGCGTCATGTATTCAGATGTTCTGAGTGTATAATACCATATCCAGGTTAAAAGCATACTAGTGTGCCCCATTTGAGTGACATCATGTGTTGAGCTGTCATGTCTATAGAATACCATATTCAGATTATAAGCATATTAATGTGCCCCATTTGAGTAACATCATGTATTGAGCTGTTATGTCTATAGTATACCATATTCAGATTATAAGCATATTAGTGTGCCCCATTTGAGTAACATCATGTATTGAGCTGTTATGTCTATAGTGTACCATATGCAGATTATAAGCATATTAGTGTGCCCCATTTGAGTGACATCATGTATTGAGCTGTCATGTCTATAGAATACCATATTCAGATTATAAGCATATTAATGTGCCCCATTTGAGTGACATCATGTATTGAGCTGTTACGTCTATAGTGTACCATATTCAGATTATAAGCATATTAATGTGCCCCATTTGAGTGACATCATGTATTGAGCTGTTATGTCTATAGTATACCATATTCAGATTATAAGCGTATCAGTGTGCCCCATTTGACTGGCATCAGGTATTGAGCTGTTACGTCTATAGTGTACCATATTCAGATTATAAGCATATTAGTGTGCCCCATTTGACTGGCATCATGTATTGAGCTGTTATGTCTATAGTGTACCATATTCAGATTATAAGCATATTAGTGTGCCCCATTTGAGTGACATCATGTATTGAGCTGTTATGTCTATAGTGTACCATATTCAGATTATAAGCATATTAGTGTGCCCCATTTAAGTGGCATCATGTATTGAGCTGTTATGTCTATAGTGTACCATATTCAGATTATAAGCATACTAGTGTGCCCCATTTAAGTGACATCATGTATTGAGCTGTTATGTCTATAGTGTACCATATTCAGATTATAAGCGTATCAGTGTGCCCCATTTTACTGGCATCAGGTATTGAGCTGTTACGTCTATAGTGTACCATATTCAGATTATAAGCATATTAGTGTGCCCCATTTGACTGGCATCAGGTATTGAGCTGTTACGTCTATAGTGTACCATATTCAGATTATAAGCATATTAGTGTGCCCCATTTGACTGGCATCATGTATTGAGCTGTTATGTCTATAGTATACCATATTCAGATTATAAGCATATTAGTGTGCCCCATTTGAGTGACATCATGTATTGAGCTGTTATGTCTATAGTATACCATATTCAGATTATAAGCATATTAGTGTGCCCCATTTGACTGGCATCATGTATTGAGCTGTTATGTCTATAGTATACCATATTCAGATTATAAGCATATTAGTGTGCCCCATTTGACTGGCATCATGTATTGAGCTGTTATGTCTATAGTATACCATATTCAGATTATAAGCATATTAGTGTGCCCCATTTAAGTGGCATCATGTATTGAGCTGTTACGTCTATAGTATACCATATTCAGATTATAAGCATATTAGTGTGCCCCATTTAAGTGACATCATGTATTGAGCTGTTATGTCTATAGTGTACCATATTCAGATTATAAGCATACTAGTGTGCCCCATTTAAGTGACATCATGTATTGAGCTGTTATGTCTATAGTGTACCATATGCAGATTATAAGCATATTAGTGTGCCCCATTTGAGTAACATCATGAATTGAGCTGTTATGTCTATAGTATACCATATTCAGATTATAAGCGTATTGTGTTCCCCATTTGAGTAACATCATGTATTGAGCTGTTATGTCTATAGTGTACCATATTCAGATTATAAGCATATTAGTGTGCCCCATTTAAATGACATCATGTATTGAGCTGTTATGTCTATAATACCATATTCAGATTATAAGCATATTAGTGTGCCCCATTTAAGTGACATCATGTATTGAGCTGTTATGTCTATAGTGTACCATATGCAGATTATAAGCATATTAGTGTGCCCCATTTAAGTGACATCATGTATTGAGCTGTTATGTCTATAGTATACCATATTCAGATTATAAGCATATTAGTGTGCCCCATTTAAGTGGCATCATGTATTGAGCTGTTATGTCTATAGTATACTGTAGTCGTACATATCTCTCCATACGTTGGCGTGGTATTCGACCAATGTCTGAGGGTTTATATGCATGTCCTGACGTCTATATGAACCTGTTCGGTGTATTCGCTTAACCCCAGACAGACCACATATGATATATCGTCGTTATTCAACCGAAATATCATTGATGAAAAGCAAAGTGCATCAGGGGGCATTTTAACTGTCACGTGAGTTTAGTTGTGATGTGATTTTGGGCGATTCTAAACTGGCATACAAACCGATACCCCACGTGCATGTAGATGGTAAAACACGTGTAAAGCATCCGCAACATTTCGGGCACATATCCGCCTTCATAGTCAATAAAGTAATCTGAAAACCATTGAAGTACATAACACTCTCAATATTTCGGACACATCACCATCGACTTTGTGTTCGGGCACCTCTGCAAATTTGGTGAGAGGATGTACGCCTAAAATACTGTGGAATCAATACACATGTTCTTCCGAAACTCATAAAGTAAAGTGCTCAATCAATGCAGAGTTCGCCTCAAGTGCTTAAAGATTACCTTAAAAGGTCGAAAACCCTAGCCAAGCGATAGTGATAAGGTCGAAGTTCTAAAACGGTCCCAGCAAGTGAGAGATGCAGTCAAAACACAAACTATCTCTGACAACACTACTAATTAAACGCCCTGGTAATAAAGGCGAACGAAACGACCTTATTCGAAGCACATGGGGGATGTTAGAGAATGTTCTTTCAACCCAAAACATGCTTGATTTCATAAGCATCAACTCATATGGATGGGGGTTTGAACTGAGTAAAAGATCTGTTACCTTTTTACCACCTGTAGACGACATTTTCTTTTACTTGACGACTTAAGAAAAGCATTGTAAACATGTGAAAAAACTTTCAATTTTGCTGTTGTGATGTGTTTTTTTTTTTGTGTGAGTTGATTCGAAAAGCATTGTGGCAAAAGGAGAAATTGCTTGTAACAAGCAATTTCCCCTTTGGCCATACTGGGGTGTTTTTTTTCAAAGTCGATTACTGCAAGACGTCTTGGCATCTTGGCGTTAGGTCGTAATGTGTTAAGAACCGCTTATGATACAAAACCTCTTCAGTCTTTATAAGAAACCGTAACCGAAACGACATTTCAAACACTCCCTCTGGAACCTACAAAAACACCGGAAGTGATGCTGCTTAAACGGTTTCAACAATATAGAACATAGAAATCTAAAAAAGATCGATGGTTTTCTATCACACACCAAGTACCACATAGTCTTTCTGCGCAGGTCACGTAGGCAAAAACGAAAAAAAAAGCTAAGCAAAGAAAGTATTAACCCATACAAATCTCAAGCGAGTCAATATTTGCGATTCGTTTGTATATTTAAGGTATAACACGACCGCGATAAAAACCCCTACATATAAACTTAAATATACATACAAGTCTACCACAACTTTATCATCATTAAGGCTAACTCGCTTACCTGCGTATAAATAATCGCTATTATCCCCACACAGATCTGGTTGACATTGTAACAGTCTTGTCCCACTAGCGTAATCGCCTCAAAAACGCCTCTCTAATACCTTTTTTCGGTGTGTTTGTAAGTTTTGTAGCCTAACGTCCGCAAATATCGCCTTATTTCTTCGGCTTCGGTCCCTTCTCATGTTTCAAAAACTCAATAATTCACTCGCTAGCGTGCTACATATCTACGGCATTTCACATAAGTTTCCCCCACCTTAAAGACGTTGGACTCGTTTCCTCACACATTCGGAATCCCTTTCTTTTCTTAATCTCCTTTCCGGTCTGTTTTTTGTCCGCGTATGTACACATACATGTCAAACGTGTTTTAGTTTCTATGATATCATATTCTGTCACTTAATCTATACACACACGCGGACGAAAGAGATCGTAGCGCGTCGGTTTTACGTGGATCCCTTATCCTCCGACAGTGCTCAGTCATTCGCTCGAGTCGATTTGAATGGCGCGATCACTCATACAGAAAGTTTTAAGTGTGGGATATTAAAGACACTTCCCCGCCGAGGATTCACCCTAGTCTGATATCAGCGTGATATATTATACATGCGCGCAGGTCTACTTTCGCTCCCTCCGCCCAGTCGAAAAAGGAAATCCGAATTTTACTTTTCCGCTTTAAAGCTCATGTCGTCGCTTATGGCAGGCGGTTTAGTGTTTGGTTAGTGCACTTGTTTGAAAGATTGGGAGAGATCGGGAGAATTAGGATTAAGCGTACGTGTAGTGTCGGTTAATGTAATGCCGAGATTTCGAATCAGACGGATTTAAAAATATAAATAAAATCTTGGGAGATAATACTGTTTGAATTATTAATTGTATAGTGTTGGCTCAATAGCCGAAGTGACAAGCGGTTAGGATATATATTACATTCATAGATAGCATAATACAGGCAATTTGTGGATGTTATTCAATTAAAAAACGAAGGGGAGGGTATATTTGAATTAATTATAAATATAATCATAAGACATACGTGTATATCCACAGTGAAATCCTTCTATCTTATCTCCGTAAACACTCATGCGTGTTCTTTCCTTTTTAAATCAAATAAGAAAAAATACGCCGTATTCGGTCTGCGCCCGGATTCACTTACAAGTCCTATGTGGAGATAATATGCCATAGGACCGGATATGTGCGCCGTTTAGTTCACGGTGCAACTTTTTTCTTTTGATACACGCAGGTGTGTCGTCTGTTCATATGATAAGGTGTGTGCGTTTTATATTTCGGGGTCTACTTCGATAAAACTTTTAAATTTATATTCAAATATCCCATGTGTTTAACTAGTGGCTTGGATTTTTTTCGTTTTCGTTTATTATTCTAAAGAGATTTATTGTCATAATTCCGAAGCATGAACTTGGATGTTTTAAGTTAGAGGATACATGGAAACCGGATATAACCCCTAAAATAAGGTAAGATAATTAAGCTTTTCATTCCTTACTTAAAGACGCTAATAAGTTTACACCATCTGAGCTTAGAGCGTGTACACGATGAATACATAATTAGACCCTTTACCAAACGGCAAACTTTCGACTGTCCTAAATTGAAAGAGTTTGCAGACGACATTTCAAAAGGTGACGAAATGGATAAATAATCCTCTGAAAGGATAGAAGACATGGTGGGAAAAGGAGAAATTGCAATTTCTCCTTTTCCCACAATGTTTTCTATGGTCGTATGCAACACACTGGTCAAATATCGTTATTGTTTGGTAATGGGTTAAACGGTTACCCTTTGATATTGAGGACTCTAATTATGTAGATTTTTAATTCTTGTTTTTTGTTCAAAGCCGTTTTCTATTTCAAGTAAGTGGCGGCGACCGTTCATTTATTCATGGGCTTACTAACATACCAATACAGTGATTGGATAATGTGTCTTGCCCCAAAATACCAAGCAAAGGAGAAAATGCCGGAGAATGGGGATCAGACAGGAACCTATGACTTTCTTTAGAATCTGTAGATGTCGAAGAATGGATACCAAACAGGAACCTCTGACTTTCCTTGAAATTCGAAGAAAGGCATCGTCTTTCACTTTCAAATTCCGAGTAAAGCAACGTCGTGTGCTTTCCAAATAGTGATATATATCGACTCATATGTTACTAGAAGAATTGTTACTACCGTGTTCTGTACTGTCGGTGGCCCACCGAATATCAGTCACAAGACGTTACGACATCGTACCTTATATGTTAAACATAATTTCACATGGACGGTATAGGTTCAAGATCAGACTAAATATAACCTGCAGTCTAATTCTGAACCTTGTCAGTCACTGTGAGTGTACTAATTTGGTACATGAACGATTTATAGCGTTTTGCTTAATTAGGATGAGCCTGTGTGACAAATGAACTGTACCGCCATAATGGATTGTCATACACACATAAATTGTTTTCGGCTGTCGAGAGTTGTCATCTAATTTGCATGTTAGACGAGCCAGCATGTATATGTCATTATACAGTAACCTGGTATATGCATATACCAACATAATTTGGCTTTAATAAAACATATTGAGATAATAACTAAATACACAAGGTATTGTATATATGCATTGTATGAGGTACTTTCCAAACAAGAAAGGGCTCTATGATTCTGCTATTTACACCCAATAACAAAGGTTAACTAACCTTTTGGCTTGCCAAATCAGCAATTAAACGACATTTCGCAGACTAAGGCCTTTTTGTATTGATAGAATAAGAGCCCTGTTGTAGCATATAAGATGTATCGTGTCGTAAGAAACACCATACTTAAATATCTTTCCTTTCAAACACCATGCATGAATCCTGCAAATAGATTTATCTTACCTCATACGCAAATGAATTTGTCGTAGCATTCGAAGACACCATTCATGTCTCTCACAATTGGTTTTGTCTTACCCTTCAAACATCATGCATATTTCTCGCAAATCTAAGTGCCGTAGCTTTCCAAGACCCATTCATGTATCTTACAAATGAATTTGTCTTACCTGCCAAAAATCATTCATGTATCTCGCAAATCAAATTGTCGAAGCTTTCAAACACCATGCATGTATCTCGCAAATGGATTTATCTTACCTTACAAACACCATATATCTCACATATTGTTTTGTCTTACGTTTCAATTACCATGCATGTATCTCTCAAATTAAATTGTCGTAGCTTTCCATTACAAAAATTCATATATCTCACATATTTATATGTCTTACGTTTCAAATACCATGCATGCATCTCGCAAACTAAATTGTTGTTACTTTCCATTACACAATTCATGTATCTCACACATCGATTTATCTTACCTTTAAACTGTATTTATCTCTCGAGGCACACGTATGCTGTCTATGAGTCGTCATCAAGTTATACCAATGATAATGCCCACACGTTCATATCTGTGTTTATATCTTATTTATGGTTATGCATGTTTTATTACCTCAAAAAGCGGGAAACGTTTTTATCATGGTGTCATTTGTTCATGCATCGTTTCATCCACTAAAATTAACAGTACCATACATTATCGCATAGATCTAATAATGTTCAAATTACAATAATTCAATGTATTTCATTACATGGTACATATAAGCAATATACCATATTTCATATTTCAATCATGTAACTATAAACGCATGTCGTACATCTGTTATCACTAGATAAATAACTATTTATAATGCTTTAATCTAAAGCGAACTTCTTGCAGTTACAGTTGCATGCATATACACGCACAAGGTTTGGGAGCTTCTTATGAAATAAGGTTTCCAGCTTTTGATCAACATATTGAACGTGAGAAATACTGAAACTGGACATGGTTCGATTGAGAACATGCTATTTATAAGCGCCAAACATCGTGTATTACATTACATTTAAGCTAGAACGTTGTAACAAGGGTGAACCAATGCATCTTAAAGGCCCATAAAAGGAGATTAATGCTATATCAAACTATATTATTTGGTTAACTTTTGGACAGCTTCAAATAGTTATCACCAGAAAACACCATCAGCATAACTTAAATGTTAAAGTAACCCAGACATAACACAGATTAGCAAGTTTTATAACTCAGTTTTCCTGATTCTTCACCTCTGACCTTGACAGTTGATACACACATTTTTGAACGGACCAATCATAATTCGTTATTTTGAATATGTAAACAAACAGGTTGTTGATAAACATGATTGAATTGGAGACAACTATATTTCAAGCACAAAATAACTTATGTTAAATGAGTCTACTTCATAGGGTCTCAATGCATTTCTAAACTAATTTTCATGACTTTTATGAAGATAATAAAAGAACCCCATATATTTTTTCAGTAATTTATTTTTACTTCTCTCCTTTGATGTGCCTTTAAGCTTTTCTACAATTTGTGTCCACACTCGTTTCGTCTTTCGTCGGAAATTTACAACTTGGGCAAACCGTCGTTTATCTTTCTAGTCTGTCTAATTACTTTCCTTGTAACGTAGAAGTCCGAGCTGTCGAGATTGACATAATTAAGTCAATAATCGAGTCGATTTAACTGGGGGCATTGAAATATAAACTATTATGTTTCCAGCCTTCGAGGGGACTCAAGGCTATTGGACTATACGACTGTTCAATTATGTTTAATTTTCCCCACCGATTTGAACACGTTAACCGATTAATACACCGTATTTTCTCGCCGCCTCACCTTTAAGTATATCCCTTGTCAGTGTATCACTATCATTCTAACCCTTAGAATGCTGGGTATTTTTCTAAAATTGGATTTTTGTGTTGTCTGCTTTCTAAAACCTTAGATATCTGCTAAGTTGTTATGAGGAAAGATACAAAGAGTAGCAAACAGCTTGGATCACAGGGCAGCCGCCAATTACTTGGCGGCTGGCCTGTGATCTAACCTGTTTGCATAAGCATGAAGTCGGTTTCAGCCCTATAAGGGTTAAAACGTTTACCTTAATATTGAGGACAACGCGTTGGGTGCAAAACGAAAACAATGTTTTCAAGCCTGTGTAAGACTTGCTTTGTTCTTGATTTCAAACGTCAAGAAATACAATACATTTCATACGCAATTCAGGAGCTTCTTTGTACCATGACAAACTGTTTTAATAAAGATTACGAAATGAATGGACAGTTTTCAGTTTATTTGCACCTGAATAGAATATGTATCCCATAAATTGTAATATAATCTCTCAGGCACTAATTAGTCTTTTTTCCATACTGTTATTATCAATATTATCTACCTGATGCGAGTTGTGTTGTCAATTGTTCTCCACAACTTTACCTGCAGTAGATTCGCCAGGAACCGTGCTTTTTCTCGATATTTAACAGTCAGGTACCCATAAAGGCACATTTCAAATTGGAAGTTTCTTTATAATCATGCACCTTTCCCATAAAACATTGTCACACTAGGGTTTGGGTTGCCCAATTCAGCAATATCTTCAATAAAGTTTCCCAAAATAAACAGGCGTCCTTCGAATTTTAAAAAGAAAAAGAAGGCTATGGAAAAAGTTAAATGCACCTTTAGTCCCTAGCATAAAGGGAGGGGTGGAAAAAGGAAGGGATAAAAACACGCTCTGTCATGTAATACTGAGGGAGGGGTGGAAAAGGAAGGGATAAAAACACGCTCTGTCATGTAATACTGATAGTAAATAGACTAAGCAGAAAGTTGAGGTTTGAGGAAAATAAATAAAGCAGATTTCGAGTCATTTATCAACTCTTTTCACTCGGCGATTATGACAGATCGATCTGATTGTTGTCTGTCTTGATTTGAGAGCTATTTATGTTTTGGTATTCATCGTCATTTTGTTATATAGGTTTTCCTCTAAAGCTAATTTCTAGAGGGTTTGTAGGTTCACCATGTTTTCATCTGTCAAATCGAAAGTTTGACTAATATGTTGTTTAAATACATTAGAGTCTTTGACCATGTTCTTTAGACTCAGTCGATAGTGTATTAAGGATCAAGACAATGCCCTTTATACATTATTGATCATAGCCATTGAGATTATAAGTAAATTGACAAGATCACTTTAGAAATAAGACATTTCTCTTTTTTACGTGTAATTCATGTTTTTGGGTGTGTCTGCTATTATTATGATAATCTCGTATGTAAAACACCTTGTCTTCTATACATGCATTGCGGTTTAAAACTGAAATGAATATATTTACCTATGATATACTCTGCTTAGGAGAAATTAAACCTTAAAAGGCTTTTTGCATGATATAACAGAAGCCAATTAAAGGCATCCTCATTGGAAGTTTTTTTAACATCATGCTGTTTTCACGAAACTTAAAAGTCAGTTTTTGGGTTTCACAATTCAGTAGTTACATCACTACAATTTCCCAAATAAGCGGGTCTAGGCCTTTTCCCAATTTAAAGAAAACAAGCCAAGAAAAGCTCATGTGTATTTTTCAAAACCCTGTTAAGAGTTTTATTTCTACAACATCCTTTATCATGTTGTAAAGACAGCATACTTATGTAAATCAAGGGGTAATGGATTTTGTAAATACATGTACTTATTTACAACTCTTCATCGATTTTACTTATTTTAACAAGAGTGCGACAGAAGGTCTTCCAAATGCGATCATGTATGTGTAAACCAGGTTTGAAACATAATCCTTGTCACCTTCATGTGACAATCCTAGAGCTACAACAATGGATTGCCCGCAACTTAAAGCTGTTTGTGGCGTCTGCCTTCCAAAACTATTAATATTTGCCTAATTCTAAAGAGGAACGATACTTAGAGTAGCTAACAGGTTAGATCACAGCCCAGCCGCCAATTTACTTGGCGGCTGGCCTTGATCTAACCTGTTTGCACTAGCAATAAGTCGGTTCCAGCACTTTAAGGGGAAAACCGTTTGCAATAGAAGGATACAAATGAATTTAAAAAAAGAAATGGGATAAATCTGTGGACGTGTTTCGGAGCGGCCGTGAAAATTTATAAAAAGGAATGGGATAAATCTGTGGACGTGTTTCGGAGCGGCCGTAAAAATATGTATACAAGTTAACATAAGCGACACTAACTGAATTTCTGAATCTGATTAATGTTTAATACAAATAATACACGGACCGCGTCATGGGGAAAGAATGCTCAATATGACATGATCAGGTGGGTAATTACCTGTACGGGAGGTTTTCACCTGTTTATACGACGTCCCTAGAGAACGAAGCGTCTACAAATAAAAGTTATTAATTGATTGCAATTAGATTGAGATGTGTTATTGCGTGTCAGCTTGTTTAAGCTTCATATGGTGGTCCACGATTTTTGTACGTATATATTGAGCTTCTCGTGTAAATTTCATCATTTTTTGCTAAAGTTTATTATCTATTTTCTTATTCCAATTACTAATAAATTGCTACAGATGGAGCAGTGGAACAGGAATATTTTCCCGGGGAAGCATGCATCAGACATTGCCCCTCCTAACGACAAGACACTTATCAAATTGCTTAGCTACGCCTCTGATGGTAAAGTGAAAAAATAAAACTAGAAATATCTCATTTTTCAAACTCAAATGGTTTGCCCAACGTGTAGGATTTAAAAAGGTGCTAACGAGTTTAAAACCGAAATGAAGAGAAAGGATATAAGTGAAATACATGCAAGTAAAATGGCATATTTTAACCAATCTTGAAGCAAGTTTTAACAATTATAGTAATAATTCTCGATTCTGCTTCCTGGAGACATAACCGGTACTCGCACCAAAAGTAAGACAAAGTGGATCCTAGTTCTCATGGAATTTGAACCCACGACATTCGTGTCTAGAACTCGGTGCCTCGGCCCTAGATCTATGTACTCGATGTATAAATGCAGTGCACCCTATCTTCGAAAGGTCTAGCGTAAATTTCTGCACTGCATAATATGTGCACGTATGTACAAGTTCAAGGTATTCTCAACTCGAATTGACGCGTTTTTCGAACATTGTTAAAATCCTATCCCAATAGCCAATTCAGCGTTAAAGTTTTTATTTATGTGTGACTTTGTTTGTTTGAGTTTTACATCGCTTCAACAGTATTTCAATTATAATACGATGCTGGATCGGGGCCATACCCAAGCTTTATTTCCCATTAGAGCAAGTTAAACCGTGTGATTCCAAATTTCTGTATCCTAACCATTAGGCAACGGAGGTGTCGGGCGCTTAGAGTATCCATATGTTTGCTGACTAATATCGCTTTTTGAATCGCCGCGGCTCGCCTATATCTAATACGGGAGGATTACCTTTACGCAGCAAGGGTTAAAAATTAAATTACCCTTTTCTTGATCCCATTACTGTAGCATGTTTCAATGTTACCAATCAAAAAGATAATAAAAAAAGAGACGAACATTCTAAGGGACGTTTTTCAAAAGGAGAAGGCGTATTCCTGATGATATAGAGGTTGTTCATATAAAATAATGTTTGTTTTGGTGTCAATCAATGGTGTTTTGGCATTCGTAATAAAGTGTACGCTGTTTAAAGTGTTGAAAGACTGGATGGAGAAATCGGTATGTACACACGACTTTCGACATGTCTTAAATTGTCAAGTCCCTGGCACGTTTCCTTAACCCCAAAAAACTGGACAATTACCTGACATAACATTCTAACAGTATTATAACATAATAAAATATAATGGTTTTGTTTCGCACTAAAAATCGTAAACATGTTATAGCAAACAAATTATAACATGTTAACCTTTAGAATGCTGGATAATTTTCTGACAATAAGTTTTTGTGTCGTCTGCTTTCAAAACCTTAAACATCTACCTTATTTTGATGAGAAAATATACTCTGAGAAGCAAACAGGTTAGATCACAGGCCAATCGCCAATTTATTTGGCGGCTTGCCTGGATCTAACCTGTTTGCTTAAGCGTGAAGTCGGTTCCAGCACTATAACGGTTAACCGTAAAAAACTGGATAATTACCTGACATAACATAACAGTATCATAACATGTAATACTTTTTCGGAGTAAAAAGCTTTAGAACGTTATAGCAAACAATTCAAAAATTTGTTTATACGCACACATTAATTGACCTTTTCACAGATTAAATATTTGATTTCCTTAAAATATAATGTCTTCAAAACAAAACTGACACCACAGAGTTATAGAGTTACATATATACATATATTCATCATGCCTTTCATACTTATGTGGGCCCAACAAACGTTTGACTGTACTTGTGTAGAAGTGAAACTAGTTATTAAAATGAAACATGTCCAATGGTTGTAGGATTGTGTCATAGGTTAACACGAACTCTACGAAATCATTTCAAAAGATAACAAGGAAATCTGTATATCTCATAAAGTCCGAAGAAAAAGAAACCTTTTGATATTTCATCTTGTTTTATTTATCTTCAGCCCTACTTAATTGATACTAGTTCTAACCGTTTCGTCGAAAAGTTTTACAAATACTGAACTACAATAGAGCTTAATATATGCATGAATCATTCTATGGACTGTTCTGGACCGAGGACATTATATGACGTTTAGATAAAACAAGAGCGTTACAGTATTCAATTCCAACCCCCAGCCACACTTAGTCTATATATATGTCTAAGAAATGTCATTCCAAAAACATGTCACTAGACATAATTAAATACCTTTGTGCCCACAAGTCCTCTGTATGTATTTATGTCTACTGGTCTGTCTGCCTATTTATGACGAATCCGTCTGTCTGTGAGTTCACTAGTCTAATTGTTTATTTGTCAACGAGACTGTATGTGTATGTCCACAAGTCCATCTGTCTGTATTTTTGTTTTGTGCCTTTTTGTTCACAAGTCCATGAGTAGGTCCAAAAGAGCCATTGGTTTTGATGGAGGAACAAACCAAATGTATATGATAAAATAGTACTCACTATCGAGCATATGTGACAATATGGACATGCTTGGTGTATGAATGAGCCATTTTATTGTGATTTTATTCAAACTCTTGTCATTAACGCTCCTATGACTTTACTTACGATATGTTGAAAGTTAACTTTTCTTTTTGAAATATTGTGGAGCGTACTGAGGCAGTTGTTTCTATCAGTGAAATAATTAAAAGAACAGAAAGGGTAGAAATAGTAATAGAGATTGCTTATTTTGTTTTACAGTAATTTCGGATGTATAATTTCCCCAACGATGTTTGTCGATGTGTTCTAATGTTTTTGGGATACCTTCGTTGTTTTCCCATACAGTACTTCGTCCAAGATCTTGTGGAAACATCATCAACATATTCCCATAAGCATTATTATATCTGTTACAAAACAATGCACTAACGAAACACTGATGTCGGATTAAGCACAATATCGCTCATATTTTACCGAGAAAGGGGATTTTAACGACAATTAACAATTGTCTATCTTAGCAAATGAAACAGAACATTCCTTAATCCACAAGGCTGTCAAATATTTAAGTTATTGGACAACCTTGTTAGTAAATTAAAATAAAAGATAACATTCCGTGACTGACAATCAATCTATAGAAAGTGTTCCAAATGTATCTATTTAAAGAGGAGCTCATGTTTTTTTATTCTCGAGAAGAAAGGGACCGACAAAAGGGTTGGCTCAAAAACCTACTCATATTCTGTCGAGACTCTTTATTTATGCGTCGACGCTAAATCAGATACGACATATCGCCTATTCAAACACTTTAATAGCTGAAAACAGGTTCGCGTATGGCCCTTTTAGGGGCTGTAAAATCATTTCCGTTTCTTTTTTACCACCGGTTTTGTCATGTATGAAGTATTATAAATTGCAATGATCGGGGGTTTAAACCTGATCTCCGGTGGCATAGTTAAATGTTTCTTTCATAGATCAACGTGTTTAGTTATTCTTCCTTAAACTGCGTTTCCCAGTAAAAAAAACGGGTATGCAGCAGGGTTATCCACTCGTAAGACATTTTAACACTGCTGTAAATCTTTGTTGCAATGTTCTTAAGCCTGAAATACGTTACACTTTAGCCTAAACTAATTTCTTTTGAATCAGAAACGTTTTACGCAACATTTAATTTTCTGCTTTGTTCCGATGATTGTTTCGATCATTTTTGTAGCCTGAAAAAAGTAACACTTGCTGCTGCATGAAGAAAACATTTCTCCCTTTATTGCGATGGTCCGGAGAAAATAGATGATTGTTACTCGCCCAGCGCACACTTGCATTTGAAAGATCGTCTGCCTAAGGGTTGGGGTTGATGTGACTTACCCTTTGACAATATTCATAAGGCGGGGTCTCGCGTTTTCTCGAGTTGTCTCGAGTTGTTTCGTTCAAACGTACGAGAGGTTTTTTCAGGTGAGTGATTACCTGGCGACCGCAAAGATTACCATAGAAACGAAGGCTTTTTACGTCTAAACGGCAGACGAATTGCGATTAACCCTTACAAGGCTGGAACCGACGTCATGCTTATGCAAACAGGTTCGATCCAGGCCAGCCGCCAAGTAAATTGGCGGCTGTCCTGTGATCTTACCTGTTTGCTACTGACTATAGTTCATCATCAAAATTAACTTGCAGATATTTAAGGTTTTGGAAAGAAGACGATATAAAAATCTACTTTTAGAAAATTACCCAGTATTCGAAGGGTTAAAACACGCGCACCCACGTGTTTTGATCGTGTCATTTCTGATTTCGCACGTACGATGCATTTTTAGTCTGTTTAAATCTGACATGGAAGTATTTTGCTGTGATATCCACAATTGAAAGCGAAAGCGAAGGTAGCATTAATAAACATTTGCAGTGTTTATTTTCTTTGGACTGGGTTTTGCCTTTTGATTTTGGGAAAATTGTATCGATACAACTGCTAAATGAGGAACTTTAAATATTCGGGTAAACTGCCATGATTTAAAGAATTTTCTGGTTTGGAAGGTGCCTTTAATGGTTAAAAAAGTCCTGATCTATCTATTTTGCTGTGATATACGCATTCAAATGCGCAAGCAAAGGGAGCCGTAGGAAACATTTATGACACAAGGAGAAATTACTAATGATCTTTTGTTTTTGGTTCTTCCCCGTTTGATGTCACACACTTTATATCCATCTTGAAGCATTCTAATTAATCATCATTTTTGTAGCAGGTACGCAAAATTTTATTTAAGGGTATGATTTAACCCATTACCAATCAGTTATGACATTTGACCACTTTGTTGCAGGAAAACATTGTGGGAAAGGGGGAAATTGCTCGTAACGAGCAAGTTCCCATTTTCACACAATGTTTTCTGGCCTATCAGACGATTATTTTCCAATTTCATCACATTTTGAAATGCCGTCTGCAAACCCTTTCAATTTGGGACTGTCGAAATTTGTTGTTTGTGAAAGGGTAAAACCATATTTCTGCCTCTTGGTTGGCTCCTCCGCTGTCTTTCCTTAGCACTGGACAGAAGCGTCACTTAAAAAAAGATCGATTTTATATAACGTATCAGGCACACTTGTATGTATCGCTAAGGCAAACGAAACGGGCATACAAAACCATAAAATACAACCCCCCCCCCCCCACACACACACACATAGCATGCAAAACGCAATGAAACAGTCATGTCAGCATCAATAATAATGTCTTTATCGCAACCTCGTCAAACTTGTGGCATTTCAGATTAATTTTCGAATTAATGTTTGCATTCCAGTATTAAGTGGTGATTGATTGTGATTCGCCGTTGCAAAAACTACTTGTACACTTGAGAACAGCGATATATATCGGTCGTCAGGTAATACGGTTTATTAACCAATTGTATCCTACGTAGAAATGTGATCGTTCCAACTTGAATGCAAAAGCAAACGACAAATATGAATTAAAAGAACTTAACGTTTTATTTTGCGAAATCAGGTAGAAAACCTTGTGATGAAAGGAGAAAATGCTTAAGTATTCTACTGCAATTGCATCTAACTGAGTAATTTGTTCACAAGCTTACATGTAACAGAAAACTTGCTATTTAGGCAAAACGCAAGAAATATTATAGAAGGCTTGCCGTTATGGCGAAGCGTTAGCCATATTACCGAGACATTGTTGTTAAGGCACAGCGTAAGCCAGGCCCATATAACAAAATGTTTGCTATTTAAGAAAAACGTAGACCAAATAACAGAAAGTTGACTGTGTAGGTACATGTCGGTCATAAATCAGAACGCTTGCCGTATAGGCAAAACACGGGCCATATATCAGAAGCCTGACTGTGTAGACAAACGTATGTCATATAACAGAAATGTTGCTGTTCAGTGAGCCAAATAACAGGAGTCTGACTGTGTAAGCAAACTTTATGCCATATTCCAGCAAGATTGCTGTTAAGGCAAAAGATGAGGCGCAAAACAGATGCCTTGCCGCTTAGACAAACCATGGGCTTATAACATTAGCTATGGTGTTTATGCAAAACGTGTGCCATATAATAGAGGCTTTGACTGTGTAGGCAAATCGTGTGCCATATAACAGAAAGCCTGATTAATAATGTAAAATGTAAGCCACATAATAGTGATTTTGACTGTTTAGGCAAACCGTGTGCCATATAATAGATACTTTGACTGTGTAGGCAAACCGTGTGCCATATAAAAGATACTTTGACTGTGTAGGCAAAACGTGTGCCATATAATAGATACTTTGACTGTGTAGGCAAAACGTGTGCCATATAATAGATACTTTGACTGTTTAGGCAAAACGTGTGCCATATAATAGATACTTTGACTGTTTAGGCAAAACGTGTGCCATATAATAGATACTTTGACTGTGTAGGCAAACCGTGTGCCATATAATAGATACATTGACTGTGTAGGCAAAACGTGTGCCATATAATAGATACATTGACTGTGTAGGCAAAACATGTGCTATATAATAGATACTTTGACTGTGTAGGCAAAACGTGTGCCATATAATAGATACATTGACTGTGTAGGCAAAACGTGTGCCATATAATAGATACATTGACTGTGTAGGCAAAACGTGTGCCATATAATAGATACATTGACTGTGTAGGCAAAACGTGTGCTATATAATAGATACTTTGACTGTGTAGGCAAAACGTGTGCCATATAATAGATACTTTGACTGTGTAGGCAAAACGTGTGCCATATAATAGATACATTGACTGTGTAGGCAAAACGTGTGCCATATAATAGATACATTGACTGTGTAGGCAAAACGTGTGCCATATAATAGATACTTTGACTGTTTAGGCAAAACGTGTGCCATATAATAGAGACTTTGACTGTGTACTGTGTAGGCAAAACGTGTGCTATATAATAGATACTTTGACTGTTTAGGCAAAACGTGTGCCATATAATAGAGACTTTGACTGTGTACTGTGTAGGCAAAACGTGTGCTATATAATAGATACTTTGACTGTGTAGGCAAAACGTGTGCCATATAATAGATACATTGACTGTTTAGGCAAAACGTGTGCCATATAATAGATACTTTGACTGTGTAGGCAAAACGTGTGCCATATAATAGATACATTAACTGTGTAGGCAAAACGTGTGCCATATAATAGATACATTGTCTGTTTAGGCAAAACGTGTGCCATATAATAGATACTTTGACTGTGTAGGCAAAACGTGTGCCATATAATAGATACATTGACTGTGTAGGCAAAACGTGTGCCATATAATAGATACATTGACTGTTTAGGCAAAACGTGTGCCATATAATAGATACTTTGACTGTGTAGGCAAAACGTGTGCCATATAATAGATACATTGACTGTTTAGGCAAAACGTGTGCCATATAATAGATACATTGACTGTTTAGGCAAAACGTGTACCATATAACCAAGCCTTGTCCTTTAGGCAAAACACTTGCCTTATAACAGAAGCCTTGCTGTTTAGGCAAAACATGGGCCTTATATCAGAAGCTTTGGTGTTAATGCAAAACGTGTGTCATAAAATAGAGGCCTTACTCTGTAAGAAAGACTTCTTAGTCCTCTTTATCCATTACCATACAATACGACGTTTCACCACCTTCTTTCAAAAAACTCTGGAAAACATTGTGGGGAAAGGAGAAATTGCTCGTGATGAGCAATTTCTCCTTTTCCAATAGTGTTTTCTACCCTATCAGATAATTATTTCCCGATCTCAACTCATTTCGAAATACCGTCTGCAAACTCTTTCAACTTGGGACAGTCGAACATTTGACGTTTGGTACAGGGTTAACAGAAGCCCGTCTGTGTATGAATCCACATGGGGTTAGAGGCCCCCTTTATCGTATCCAATTCGTATCAATCACCGAGGCCTGCCAAAAATAAGCGAACCGTCCAAGCGCAATGAATAATCCATTTAAATATAATTAATAGCCGCCCGATACACATCAGATACAATAATACATTATAATGTACACACACTCCATACATTAAAGGTTAACGAGGGTATGCGAGACGTAGCATTTATCGAAGCAATCGGAACTACTCGGGTATTTCCGTGAGCTGAGAAAGCGTTTTCATTGGATAAACCCGATGCGTTCAGATTGGTATCACATTTCGAGGAAATCGTAACTTATCGGGTATTTCCGTGAGCTGAGAAAGCGTTTTCATTGGATAAACCCGATGTGTTCAGATTGATATCGAGGATTCAATGCAAAACTATAGTAAGCGCTTCATGTTTATGAAGCACTTAACTATAATCTTGTATTGAACCCTCAATATGAGGACTTGTTTCGTGGTATGATACCGTTTTCAACAATACAGAGCCATTTTATTCAACTGGGAAGAGGCCAACGCCTGTTGATTTTAGGAATTTATGACGCTGCATGTGCTCATTCGGGAAACCAAACATCTGGTGTGACTTTTTTAAGTTTTGTGAAATCAATATGCTTTTAAAGAGATTTTCAATTTTAAAGGTGCCACATTAAGCCAAAAAAGAACCCCCCAAAAAACTTCGGCCCAAATATGAGTTTTCAACACTGGATCAAACCATGATAATCGTCCTTTTTATCGGGGCAAGCTTTGAAAAAGGCGAACTTAATATTAAGTACAACGTAAATAAAGCTGCAAACGACAGTGTTGACTTTATTCAGTTCGATTTATTAGTATTAGTCGAGGAAGAACACAAAACTACCATGGCCTAATTATTATTTTCAACACTGGACCAAACCATGATAATCGTCCTTCTTATAGAGACAGGCATTAAATAAGACTAGCCTTATATTAACCCTTTACCACCTGCAGACGACATTTTATACTCTAAGCAGACGACTTTAGAAAAGCTTTGTAAACATGTGAAAAACCATTTCAGTTTTGATATTGTCATATGTGAATAGATTAAAAAAGCATTGTGGCAAAAGGAGAAATTGCTTGTCACAAGCAATTTCTCCTTTTGTCACAATGCTTTTTGAAAGTCGTCTGTCCCAAGACGCTATATTGTGGCTTTAGGTGGTAATGGCTTACGCAGTACATACATAAAACCACAAACCACAATGTTGACTTTATTCACTTCGATTTATTAGACGAGGAAGCTCGCGAGGCTTTACGAAAATCTCGTAAATTGTAAATAAGTACCCAGGTTTTGTTTATTAGTTTATTGCCACACGTATGATAAAGGATTGACGTTGTTATAATGGTTAAGGTCGAAGATTAAAGGCTTGGCGACCCGAGTTGAATTTCTGCTTTTTGCTCATTAAAGGTGCTTGTTCACAGATGTGAGGGAATTTGGAATAGATATTAATTTCTTCAAAGCTGCACAACAGCTGTCTGTCATTATAGTACGCACGAAAGAATAGGAATTGGCACTTGGAAGAAGTGCTGCCGTGTCGAAATATTAGTTAAAACTCGTATACTTTACATCAATTGTGAAACAATTTCTCACACTTTGTATAAACTACCCTCGATGCAGCTTCCTCGGTACATAGCTCGCACTCGGGCCGAATGCAGTTCGAAGCCTAGTCTTGAGCTGAAAGACATGCTTTAACACACGCACACGCACAGGACACACAGTACGGGGCTTTTTCCTTGAATTGGGAAAAGGCCAAATTATGTTGAATTCGACAAATGAAATCGCTGAAATTGCTAAATTTGGAAACCCAAAAGCTGGTACGACTCTTGGTTTTCGAAAACGGAGGGTCTTTTCCCACTAATTAGCCAAGGCCTGCCAATGTTGGGAAAGTTTACCAATGGAATTGCCGAATTAAGAAACTAAAAAGCTGGTGTGTCCAGAAATATTTTGGAAAACTGCATGCTTTTAAAGGAATGCCCAATTGGTAAGATGCCTTCAACCCTTTCCCAAACCACAAATTTTTCGACTGTCCCAAATTGAAAGAGTTTGCAGACGACATTTTGAAATGCGATAAAATTGAAATACAATCTTCTGATAGGGCAGAAAACATTGTGGGAAAAGGAAAAAATATTTACGAGCAATTTCTCCTTTTCCCTCAATGTTTTCTAAAGTCGTCTGCAACAAAGTGGTCAAACGTCGTTATTGTTTGGGAAAGGGTTAATGGGCCACTGTTACATAAAGGGTATAAGCACTGCATTGAGAAGATGCCTTTCATGAGCCCCATGTTTTATAACATTAAAAAGGCCTTGCAGCCACGTTTTCAAATGCCACACGATATGGGGTCCATATATGTTAGAGAATGTGTTATGAATGCAATATAGATGACACACTTACCTACACGTTGATACATAACGTTTATCATAATGTCAGGATAACAACGTGTGCAGATTTACCTTTGTCGTTCCCGCTTAACCCATTACCAAACAATAACGACATTTGACCACTTTGTTCCAGACGACTCTGGAAAACACTGTAGTAAAAGGAGAAATTGCTCGTAACTTTTCCCACAACGTTTTCTACTCTATCAGAAGATTACTTTCCAATATCTTCACATTTTGAAATGTCGTCTGCAAACTCTTTCAATTTGGGACAGTCGAAACTTTGGCGGTTGGTAAAGGGTTAAATGTTGCCCACGAGTCGTTCATATACAAAAAACGTAGTGCAGCCTTCATTGAACTTAAATATTTTACATCGACTGTGAACCAAGTTCTTGCAAGTAAGATAAACATCCTAAGTTTAGTCCAAACTTATTTAACTAACATTTATTTAATATCGATTGTGCTTTGGCAAGTCACTTCAGAGTCCTAGCCCAGTACTCGTGGATCCAGAAAAGCCGTTACATTACTCATAATTAAGCAGTTGCTTTTGCTAAAATAAGTACCAAATCGTATAACAACGATTATCTTCCCAACAAGAGCATTGATGATAAAATATCGATAACGACACGTAAAGATAATTTGTCAAATGTTATTATTTGATTTAAATACGTTTTGGCAGAACGCCTTCTTCAGTGAATATAAACAACAGGATTTTTTCTCAACAAGAGTATATGGGTAAACACAAATACAGACAAAGAAAGGGGTGAAGTAAATACTCATGAAGGAAAGTAGAATGTTGAAATGATGAACAATTTATTAATTGGAACCATTTACAGCTTTTCTTCGTAAAATTTATGTAATTTATTGTCTATTTTAATCCTTGGGTAATAGTTTTTTCTTTGAAAATTCATTTACTTGATTTAAGTTTTAGCAACTCGAAGTATTTTCGTTCTGTTTTATGATCTTGGGGTTTAGTCGATATATGAAACGTTCTCCCTTCTTGTAATTCATTTTTCTCTGACGACCGAACAATCGCTTCCATTTGAGAAAGAAGTCGTTTTCAAATTGCAGAACATTTACAGAACAGAACATACTTTAGTTTAAACAAGTACATTGTACAGAATCGCATTTTACATAGTTAGTAGAAAATATATAATATATAATATCATTTGGTTTCTAAGCAAGGCTATATTAAATACTAAATGCAATACTTGACAGGTGACACCTTTGTTGCTTTTTGTTTGCAAGTGACCTCCTATGCGTAATGTTGTAAAGAAGTTTTTGAGAAACTTTTCCCAAGATGGGAATTTTCATTTTATTATCACAATGTAAATAAGCTAATGGATGTCAATTAGAAGTATTTCCCTAATAAGAAAGAGGAATCTCGTCGGAAAGGAAAGTAAATAAGCTTGTATAAACCTCTTTCCATTTTAACGAAGTTTTCCAAAAACTGTCCCATGGTGGCCCAATGAAATACTTAGAAAAGGGAAAACTTTTTCCGTGAAAAATTGATCAATATAAATCACATTTGAGAATAAGGCAAAGCGTTTGGGACTGCCGAATTACAACGTCGTGCAGCGCCGCGCATTCATGAATGCATCAATCTTATTAAACGGCCGGCATAGAGTGCCCATTAAAATGCGTTAAAATCTTAATTTACGTGTTGTATAAATTTAGGAAATCTCAGAGACGATTGTGCGAGTTGATTTCTTTTTTTAATGGTACATGCAGAAGTCTCAGAACTACTGCTTTCTTAGTGTGTAATGGTCTGATTGACATAATAAGCTTCGAGCTTCGGTCACAATCGATGTAAAATAAATAAGTTTGACTTTAGTTGCATATTAATGGTACAATTTGTGACGTTTAAACATGATGGCAGAGGAGGAGGGAAACATGTATTCGTTTTACTGGTAAATATTTTAGAGAAGGAGGAAATAATAAAGATCATTCTAAGCGTAGTTGGAATTCATCTGAGGGTTCTTGTTGATGTATCAATACATTGCCTCGAACTTTTTCACCAAACCTATACACCATTGAAGGTTCTTTATATCGAAGGGCTCAATGCTTAATATGCTTAATGCTTAATATTAGTAAACGCAGCTACATAAACTCTTGTCTATCATTTTCAAAGTATATTTCAATACTTTAAAACCAACTTTAAAATACAGTACACATTTCTTGTATGTGCAAGAAATACCTCCAAAGGAATAACATTGTCGTCATGAATCGGAATATGAGAAAATCGGCGTACCTGGAATGCAAGTTAGTTTCAGAGGCAATTGCAGACTGAATGACTTTTTTTCAAAACCATGGTCGATCAGTCTATGTCAATTAACACGTGGTACAAGGTTACTCGGATGATCTTAGCTGTAACTGTACTTATAAAGAAATATCTACGTCTGGATCGTTCGGACAAGGTGCAAGGCGTTGTTTTATGCGCGCGCAGCACTTCCGGTGTCGTATAGATATGTCGCGTACAGTATTCATTCTTGTTCATGCACGCAGCACGACTCAACGCGGTTTTAACCCTTAGAATGCTCGGTTATTTTCTAAATAATCTAAAAATAGATTATTGTGTCGTCTGCTTTCTAAAAACCTTAAATATCTGCTTAATTTTGAAGAATAAAGATACTCAGAGAAGCAAACAGGTTAGATCATAGACCAGTCGCCAATTTAGTTGGCGCCTGGTCTGGATCTAACCTCTTTGCATAAGCATTAAGTCGATTCAAGCACTTTAAGGGTAAAGATTTGTAAAACATTTTACCTAATCTAACAAAGATTTAAAGGTTCTACAGCAGACGACTGAAGAAGTAATCTTTTGAATATCAGAATTTGCTCTTATGTCGAATCTGTCGATGCTTTTCCTAAACAATCAATTTATCTTGAAATAAAAGAAACGAACGTTAAGCGATTCTTCTGTCAGAGGAAGATTTGCAATTGCTTTTGAAACTCTTGATTGTCATCTGGCGACTATTTCAATTTGAGATGAAACAATTCTCGATGGCATCCTTAGGTTATAGACGCCTCTTTAATATTATATATGGTGTTGCTCTGGAGAGGTTTATTTTCATTCAAGGCATTGCAAGGTTTCATTTTATTCATTTCATATTTGTTTTCCTTTGCATCCACATTATTTCAGTTTTGTTGCATTGTCTGATTCATAATGATTGGGGAACAAACCAAGCATGCATGGATTCATACCATTTAGGGCTTGCCCAGAGCTGTCATTGCGTTAATCATACAAAGTCATTTTGGTGGAAGGAACAAAAGTCCCGTTGCTAAGAACGATCAGATGATGTATGTATATGAGTCTAAGTTGCGATTTTTCGTCCCCAAACATTCGACAGGATTGAGCCCTGAGAATAATCGTTTTCGAGGCTCGACAGATTGATTGCTGCACCGAATTATTTATTTCATACTTAACTGAACAATTAATCGATGTTTCCATCTATTTTTTCGTATTCATTGGTACCAATTAAACATGTATTGCGTCACCACAACATCTTATTCTTCCTCTCGTTTGTAGGAACCATCCAGTTCTTATTCTTAGGTGACCAATCAGTAATGACATAAACCTAAGCAGACTCCATAACCAAGTAGGGATCAAACTCAGAACCCCGATCTGGTTCTTTACAACGATTAAACAAAAATCCCAGACGCTTACCACAAGACCACCATGGAGTCGGTTCAGTTTGATTCGCGACATAGTAAAGGTGTAATCACCGTGATTTATACAAATTATCTCTCTGTTGTATACGTGTTTTATTGAGTGTAATTAATGCCAGATTTGGGCGAGATCAAAGGCAGGCCTCTATGACTGCGCGTAAAACACGACAGGTTTGTCGCACAATGATCGCACAATGATCGCCCGATACATGGGACAATTGACAAATAATCGCGCCTTAATGCTAATGTAAACACGTGAGAAACGATGATTTGTGTTGCTTGTCTGTACGTGTGTTTTGTATTGACAAGAAACTGTGCATTTTAGTCTCCATATTTCATCATTATCCATATCTATCTGTATCTCTATTTATCCTCAGCTTTCTCTCTCCATCCCTCCCTCCCTCTCCATCCCTCAATCTCTCCACACTCTCTTTCTCTTCCTCCATCTCTATGCGAATTTACAATCATTGTAATACATTCTTTAAATTGCATTGCTTACCATCGCTTGATATAGGGTAATGTCATTCAGGAGAGGGAGTCAATAAGCAAAGGGTTTCTTTTTCAATCCATTTGTAAATAAATAATATAATTTTACAGCACACTATCTTTAAATTAACCAAACAACTGTTGAAAACGGTCTGAAATCATAAACCTAACATATCAAATACATATGCCGACCACAGAGTTCATTCGGTGTATATGTTATGCTAATTACACCTTGCATATAATCATGGTTCCAGAACGAGACCGCATATTTTGTCACAAAATGATCCCGCCTTTAAAGGTGCTTGTTCAATCATGAGACAATTTGCAAGTAAAATTAAATGAAATGCCATTGTAACGAAATAGTTTTTATTTCATTGCAGTATGAAATCTTTTTGAAAATAGCTTCTAAACGGGGAATTGATTTCGAATGTGACAGCATAACCAAGTAGGGTACCGACAAGATACAAGGAATTAAAAAAATCTTTGCAACGCTTTTAGCATTTAATATATATTTATACGTTGAAGAAAGGATCGAAGTACTTAAATACGAACTAATTCTACATCCAATGGCTACTCTGCTGTATGTCTCACACCACAGCACTGCTGTTTTACTTAATATGCATCTTTCAACATCTTATTTCTTCACATCAGTGAACAAGCAGCTTACATGTCTCAAACAAAATATCAATATCCAAAAGATTCACAAATAACTTGTGGTGCAGATATCGTTTATCTAATCATGGTTTCATACCAATACGCATGTTATGTCATATCAGGCCCCAAAATAACTGATCTGCACAAAAAATGAATTCCATAAAATTTTAATTTCATGTCGTAAAATGAACGTGTTTTACGACCATTAACGTTGATAATATTTATTTGTCACATTCTACAAATTTAACTGTTGAACTAAATTTGATTTTTACTTTTTACGGGCTTTTTACCTGAAGCTTGTTTACAATAAAATAATTAATGTGCTAATCGCTTCGACGCACCTGTAGCACAAGACTCGAGATGCGCTGTAACAAAAATATACATTGTTCTTAATGTCGTAAAAGATTTTACAAAAATGCCATAGAGCTGTTATCTTATCAACATCTGAACTTGTCGCCTGTTATTGTTTTTGATATAGACTAGTCCCAAAGTTCCCTGTAAAGAATGTTGCTATACAGATTTTACTTTAGTTAAACAATTTATATTGTGCAATACTAGCAAAACTTCAAAAGGAACCCCTCTGTGTTGATGGCCGGCTGTACTGATCTGGCTGGCCGGAATGTGGCGGAATCTACCGAAGAGTTCCGATTGGCAAAACTGCTTGAGCATTGAAAGGTTCGCTGAATTTTAAATCGTCTTCCGTTTTCTATCTATTGCAGGATTATATATGCAGCTTCTGAATTAAAAATGGATTTACGAAAGCAGACCCTGACGATATCTGACTTCAGAAGGGATGTCAGTGTTGAGTTAGTGCAGCACACACCGGTGAGTAATAAATTTACCAATACGCAACATTTCGTACGAAGGATGAAAAAAAAGTGCAAATCGGATGACTTTATGACAATGTCCTTCATTCGGTAGTAGGTTATTCTTTTGGGAGTTGAAGCTCTACGTTTTAAGTCCCGTTCTATTGGTTTTTGTTTGTCAGCAGACGAATGGCAATAGGTTGGTAATCTGTCTCGTTTTTGAGCGGCGCTTGTGTAAATTACAACACTGATTTCTCCCAAACACATAACAGATAATCATGTTTGAAACGACTCCTCTTTAACAGTGTGTGAAGGGTTATTTAGTCTGAGGCTATGTTTATACAGGATACCAGCCTTTCAGATAGGTCCTTATGGTAATGTCTGAATGGCTGGTCTCCGGGTTGTCTTATAGAACAAGAATATGTTCCCATTGCACTATGGTATCTGATATTGACAATCATTTACATATATGAAGCGGTTAACCAAAGAGACCATTCTGCAAAGACAGACATTTATTTACACGAGCATTGTTGCCATTTTCCATGCCAAAAACCAAGATACAAAAAGAAATAAGGGGAAGAAGGAAACACGTTATGTTTTCGTGAACGTTGATGCAAATTGTTGTTTTCATTTGACAAGTCATAAAATGCCATCATAAAGTTATTATGTTCAGGACAGACAAATATGAACTGATATAACCAATATAACTTATAACAAATAAAAGGGTTATAAAACGAATAATATTGACACATGCCTTGTTTAGATCGACTATGGCTGGAAATAACTGACTTAAAACAACACCATTGACATCCCTAGCCGTTACTCATGTCTACAAAGCCAATTTTCAAGGAAAGCATTCCACTTGGAATTTTTTCTACCATACACCACCTTCATAAATAATCCCTTTAAATGCTCATGCAAACGTGGACTTCACAAGGACACTATCATCATGCGCAGTTTCATTTTTGCACCAATTGTGCCATACCAGTTTCGTCAAGAAAAGATCATTGTCATGTATTGTTGCCTTTAGTCTTACTGCAAAGAACACTTGGGTGTGGAATTCTGAATGATGTAACAGGTTAAAATACATACCATAAGTTAAGCAGTTTTGGTCATGATCCAATGTAATGTTTTATCTGGCTGGAGAGCCAGTCACGTGTTTCCAAACTAACCATTTCCGGTTTATAATCAAACATTGTTTGCTTTTGGCTTGTGAAACCGGTGATAACTTCCGGTCTGATGTATTATGGTATATGATCTTCGTTATTGTACTTGAGGTGTTGCAAACGTATTTTTTTTTACAGTTTTACACTGTTAAAGTGTCCAATCTCAATGTATGGATTTGATATCAAGGGTAGAAAATGACCACAGATGTTTTTAACACAGGCGATCAGCTTAAAAAGGATGTCGTTCACTAATCGGTTGTAATTTGTACATATGACATCAATTATAATGTGTACGCTCTTGAATTTGCATTAACCCTTTACCAAACAATTACGACATTCGACCAGTTTTTTGCAGACAACTCCGGAAAACATTGTGAGAAAAGGAGAAATTGGTAGTCATGAGCACAACGTTTTCTACCCTATCAGAAGATTGTGTTTCAATTTAATCACTTTTTTCAATTTGGAAAAGTCGAAAATTTGGTGTTTGGTAAAGGGTTAAGACATTCCATACACTTGATATGAATTATATATAGATAGGAGATACCTGACACAATCAACGAATGAAGCATTGTAATAAGATGATGATTTATTCATGTTAAACGAAAGATCAAACTGCTTTCGTTTCTGTTTTAAAAAGCTGTCTGTAATGCTTTTAAATATTCGTCCAATGATACATGCAATATAATATTAACAAGAACGTTTTTAATTCATAAAAAAAAAAACACTGTGAAAAAAGAAGGCTTTGTCCAACTTGACCAAGTTTCCCTCAAGGACAATTCGTTTTGAATGGTCGTTTTGACATCTGTCTCGGAGAAAGTTAGATAGTTAAGCTGTTGACGAACTTCCTCTCTATCCATACAAGCCCATCCCACATATTTCATACCCAGACCCAAACCTCCGCATAACAGTCCATAAACAGGGTGTCATATAACTTGCTCGACTGGGAACATCATATTCATCGTTTTATTATGGGGAACGATATAAAAATCGTATTCATAATTATGTTTTTATGCGTCTTGTCACGTGTTAATACGACCGTCACGTGATACGCTATAAATGTAAGGCGTGTCTACCGTCAATCCCTTTAGCAGAGCAGAGTTATCGTTCGTTCCTCTCATAACCGATTAACTTGGGTAGAAGTTGTTGTATCCAATCTGAACTCTATTTTTTTCTTTTCTCAAAAGGTTCTCTTACAAATTGAGAATTTTATCTATACGAAATAAAACTTGACGTTTACGGATACAGTGACACTCCATACGACTCGCTAAGTCAAGTGATATTTGTTTCACAAAGAATTGTCGCTTTCACAGAGTTTACGCCATGCGGGGGGCAATTTAACAAACCGACACTTACACATGTGATTAGAAATACATTTCCCAAAGATGGATGCATACCCCGATAAATAGTTGACATGTTAACACAGATTCACAGTCGTTCCAATCTGTTTAACAGTAATTTCAAAGTAGCTTAGGTAATAATTGTAAAAGCTGAAAGGAAGTAATACTCAAATGACGACTGCTTTAATTTAAAAGATACATTGCACCGTGGAAAGAGCTTTCCTCGAGCAAAATGCATTGTTTATTTATTTCTTAGAACTTTACATCACGTGAACAGATCTAAGGTTTATTACATTTAGGGGGGAATTAATACATGTATATAGCAGCGAATAATGTTAAGAACACTCTTCAAAAAGGAGAAATTGCTATAACACATTTCTATCGATTAGACAAAGTAGTCTGGATACACAAATCAAATGGGGTGCTTAGAACATATTATATGCCGAAGATACATCAAATTAGCTCAATGGGAGACATATAGCTCAATGGGAGACATACGTTTCTGGAATGGATCTGTTCATAGCCTTAATGCCTTCAGCACCATTTCTTGATAAATCAAACACGGCCTTCTCCCTTGGTATTTGACACTGACAACGGCTGAAGTATATTTGTTCTTAAACAGGTAAGGCAGAATTATGACCATAGTTTCTAAAGGCAAGTGTATATCATTATACATGCTCAAATCAAACACTCGCCAAAAGAAATTTCCACAATTATGTAAACATTGAGTATGATGGTTTATTTTTATTCATATAGTAATAAAATTAAACCATCACACTCAATGTTTACATAACCGTAGAACTTTCTTTTGGCGAGGGTTATATATATATACATATGTAATATGTTATATATTTCTCAGTTGTATAACTGGTTCCCATTTAGACACACATACACACATACCAGTATGCGCATGTGCGCGGGACCAGTCGCCCATGTTTAAGAACTAATATATGCCACACATGGCTGCTATACAGTATGTACTGTACCAAACGTAATACAATTACGCCATTCTTTTCGCCAACGGGGCGTTTTAGCGTCGTATGTTATAAATGAAATAATCAACCCAGCACCCCCGGCGGGCCAGTAAAGTAAGGCTTTATGGCCACATAGTCGTTTACTGTGTCTATAGTTGGGCGTTGTATGGTTGTATGTGGAACACGATTACGCCTTTCTTGTCACCATTGTCGGAACGCCGTACATAATGAGTATAACAATTCAGCGAAATTTCCTCGAAGGACCAATGAAAGATATATGTCTGTTCTGGAATACCGGGTTCACCTTCTTTATTCTGACTTCTGATATTCATCGAATGATCGCTATTTGTATTTTCTTGTATCATTTTTGACGCATTTTATCAAATTAAAGTATCTTATATTTTTGGACAGACAAACGAAAGGAATATACGGTTTGACAGAAAATAAGTCGGAATTTAGTTCTCTTTACCATTTCTATGTAAGATATGTATATCTCTATATAAAGGGAAAAGGAAACCGATAAAATATATATTCGAATGAAGTTATGCTAGTCGAGTAAAACCCTAGAAGTACAAATGTATATGATTCTATTATCGAAGCTACGTCAGTTTTAAAAGAGACGTGACTGATGTTTGTAAAATATCGACGACTATGGAACTTTCTGTGACATAATCATGTTATAGAAAGTTAATCCGATAACAATATATATTCAAATGAAGTAATGGTACCCAATACAGATCCTAGATCCTTGTATTTAATTCTATAATCAAAGCTGCGTCAATTTAATGAAATATATAGCTGTTGTTTAAAAAACGTAAGTTTTATGTTTGGTCAAAGGGTCTTTTTTTTTTTTACAAATACTTTCTTGATTAATAATATATCTTATAGAAATATGTTATTGCTTGACAGCTTCCTTGATCTCCAATTATACATTTCTTTGGCACATTTGCATCAGAGGACAGAAAAAAACGTGACCAACTGATATGTTGACAAAAATAACCTATTATTTCCTTTGCAAATGGTTTCTACGTAGGAGCATTATCCTCTCTTTTTTTTCGCCAGCAGTTGTTTCTTAGAACATTTTAAAAGTTTTTATAAGACTTGGTTTGTAACGAGTAATATATTTGTTTAAGATTGGACTTATTTATATCAGATCGATTGTAAAACAAATTCTTACAACCTTTATCAATCACTTTCGATTTTGCATATTTGTTGGTTTATATCTTGTATTGAAGAAGATGTATTGGCAAACCATTCTGACAAATTCATATATTGCTCTCATCCTCCGAAGTTCTATTCTTTGTATATTATACAGTCAATATCGTTTAAAAGGCGACCACTCTTAAACAGTGCATGGAGGGGTATGTCATATAAGGCTACCTTCATACAACAGGATGCAAGGCTTTCAGAAAGTTTCTACCGAATGGGTCTGTCTGCATTGAGCTTTTAGTCTTATTTACCACGATTCCGTCTCATTTTAATGCGATCGTTTAAAACAAACTTAATCGTTTTAGTGTCATCGAGTCAAGCATTCAGTTTGGGCCCGTCACAAACTAAACAAAGATGGTTCTGTGACATTAGACAAATAGAGGGACGATGTAAAAATAAAGTTGATCCGGAACAAGTGTCTTAACCCTTTCCCAAACAACAAATTTTCGACTGTCCCTAATTGAAAGAGTTTGCAGACGACATTTCAAAATGTGATGAGATTAAAAAATAATCGTCTGATAGGGCAGACAAAATTGTGGGAAAAGAAAGAATTGCTCGTTACGAGCAGTTTCTCCTTTTCCAACAATGTTTTTTATAAAGTCGTCTGCAAAAAAGTGGTCAAATGTCGTTATTGTTTGGGAAACGGTTGAAACCATTTTTGAATGACTTGCTGACGATTTTGTTAATCCAATTAACACTTCTGTATTGTTTGTCATACATGTCATTGTGAGGTCTCACACGGTATTATAACGTCTTATCTGGATTAGTGCAATTAAGTCAATAAGCAGAAGTAGGAAAACAAATTGCGCCATCATATAAGAGTTTGAAACTTAATGAAATTGAAATATAAGTAGGCCACACGTGTGAAAGGAACCGGTTTCTTTGCCATAAAGGGATGCCAACACAGAGACATAGAGGAAATTGCTCATGACCAGCAATTTATCATATTGTCTATGTATTTTCTTTGGTCTTCTATTATATAACTGTACACATTTAATATGTTTTTAAGTTCAGTAAAGGATTCAACACGTTTAGCTTAATTTTACTTAATAATGTCTCATTTCAACCCTTTTACAGCTGTGGACAATAGAATCGACTGTGACAAAAAAGACATTTCTTGTGATAAACAGATTTCTCCCATTTCTCCCATAATGACTTCTTTCCAATACCACAAAATGCCATTTCCATCGCTTGAACTGTCGTCTGCCTTTTCCATTCAATTTCCCGAGTGGTGGGGCGTGGATAGAAAGATTGATGGCCTAAAACATTGCATGTTCACCCCGAGATATTAAACATTAGATTTAACCCATACACCCACGTGGATAACTTTGTAATTAGTCCAACTTTGAAATAGCACCAGGCATCAAAAAATATATCATGAAAGAGAATACGATGTCTTACGATATAATAATTGAATCTACTTTGGAAAAAAGTACAAATTGCTCACTAGGAGCAAGCAATCATTTTGTAATGCTGGTCTTTAAAGTATTCCTAAGCAAATGCATAACGATATGGTACTTTTTCTTTAAACGATTTCTTCACTCTTTAATATCAAATACAATTTCTTGTATATTTCAAACCATAACCTTCAATAGAACCCACATGATATAATGTATTGTACAGATTATGTTGATTATGACTCAGTATTAAACACTTCTTCAACAGACTGCGTACCGTTCTTCCATTCATTTTCCCTTAGAATGCTTGGTTATTTTTTAAGAATAGATTTTTGTGTCGTCTTCTTTCCAAAGCCTTAAATATCTACTTAATGTCAATAAGAAGAAGTACTCAGATTAGCAAACAGGTTAGATCACAGGCCAGCCGCCAATTTACTTGGCGGCTGGCCTGAATCTAATCTGTTTGCATAAGCATAAAGTCGATTCCAGCACTATAAGGGTAATGGAGGCATGGGTCGACACAATCCCAAAGCAATCACGTCAGCCAACCTCTTTCCGGACATTGTTTAATCGTCGTGAGGGACTTCTGCCAATTTAATGATACTATCTTTGGGATTTCGGCAAAACGCATAGCGGCATTACAAAACACATTTCGGGGTTACCTCTTTCTTTATACTTTTTTCTGTTAATGACGACTTTGTCGTTTTAGAATTTACACAATATCTGAGTACCAAAGATTTTTTAAAAGACTAAGCAATTGAACATAATCCTCTTGAATGAATGATCTTAACTGCAATAGACTTTGCTTATCAATCGCATTTCCTATTCCTTTAATCAAACTTTATTAACGAGAGCTTCTTCAAACGTGTTCAATTTTGTCTATACGATGGCTTGGGTGAATTGACAGCCGCCTCATGCTGTCTTTATTCATTAATTACAATTCTTTGTATCAGGCGACTTTAAAGTCTGCATGAAATGCTATTCAGTGTCAGTATGAGAGGGCATCTCCACTATTTCGAGAGAAAGAAAAATGACTCGCCAAACTGTGCAATGTCTAATGTTTTTTGGGGTCGTTCAACCCGTTTCTCCTCTTAAACGCATTTAAAGCACATTTGATGATACTACAAGGCTTAATCGTGATTTCCAACTGGGTTGAAAAGACAACAAAAAACAAGGTCTTTTATTCTCGGTAATTGTCATATGATGGTGGCATCACAACAGGCTTTGAAATATGAAACATATGAAGAATGGAGCTAGGTGAAGTCATTTTGTTTTTCTTTGGACTCGGCGTCATCATATGTTCTGAATTTCGACGCCTACCAGTCAATAAGTGTGAATAAACACGACCACCCATTTACTCATTTGTTCATCCTCATCGTCAGTCATAAGTTCTTGTTTTAAATATCTCCAGAAAGGCATCCCTGCCCATTTATGGGATATTATGTGATCTCCCAGGGTCGCAGTTCTTATTATTAGGGAAAGCCTAGATTAAATAGCGATGAGAGAAGCTGAGACTATGTAATAAGCGCTATAGCAATTTACCGATAGCGTTTCTAACACGTCATGTGAACACACGAATAGGTTTCGCTGTGAAAGGTGGAGTTCTTCAACGCTCCTGCATGGCCAAGTAGCTTAAAGACCCATTAAAGGAGATTAATGCTATATCAAACTATATCATTTGGTAATCCTTTGGACAGATTCAAATAGTTATCACCAGAAAACACCATCAGCACAACTTAAATGTGAAAGTAAACTAGAAATAACCCAGATTAGCAAGTCTTATAATTCAGATTTCCTGATTCTTCACCTCTAACCTTGACAGTTGATAAACACATTTATTGAACCGACCAATCAGAACTCGTTATTTTGAATATGAAAACTAGTAATTTATTTGTACTCCTCTCCTTTGATGTGCCTTTAGGTAGCTTTTTTAAGAACTTGGGGTCCCATGCTCGACTGTCGCCGGTATCTATTGTTTCGTTGGGGTGTAATTTGGCAGGGCACTTTAGAAACTAAGTCTAGTACTGGGGAATCAAGAACAGACGTAACATAACTGGAAAACACACATTGAGACAGCGTGACACCCCGTATATACAAACACACATTGAGACAGCGTGACACCCCGTATATACAAACACACATTGAGACAGCGTGACACCCCGTATATACAAACACACATTGAGACAGCGTGACACCCCGTATATACAAACACACATTGAGACAGCGTGACACCCCTTATATACAAACACACATTGAGACAGCGTGACACCCCGTATATACAACACACATTGAGACAGCGTGACACCCCGTATATACAAACACACATTGAGACAGCGTACAAACACACATTGAGACAGCGTGACACCCCGTATATACAAACACACATTGAGACAGCGTGACACCCCGTATATACAAACACACATTGAGACAGCGTGACACCCCGTATATACAAACACACATTGAGACAGCGTGACACCCCGTAGATACAAACACACATTGAGACAGCGTGACACCCCGTATATACAAACACACATTGAGACTGCGTGACACCCCGTATATACAAACAGACATTGAGACAGCGTGACACCCCGTATATACAAACACACATTGAGACAGCGTGACACCCCGTATATACAAACAGACATTGAGACAGCGTGACACCCCGTATATACAAACAGATATTGAGACAGCGTGACACCCCGTATATACAAACAGACATTGAGACAGCGTGACACCCCGTATATACAAACAGACGGACGGGCAATTTTCAAATATGTAAATCTATCGAAATGTTAAATTTAACGAGTATGAAATATTAAGGTTTGCTTGTATACCATAAAATCCGAAATATGTTCCGAAACGATACATTACGGCTGGTAATATTCCGGCCGTGAAAAGTGATGTAATCTTGTTCAAAAATCGAATGTCCTTGTATAACCTACATGACGGAATGCGCTGTTCCCTTATTAGTATTTGCCTACTGCATATCACTTGGAACAACACTTTTTTAGCCAGGGTATTTCTTCTTCTTCACAAAGGTAACGTAAGAATGATGCTACGCAATTACCGGAAACAATCGTCCGGATGACAATCATTAAGCGAGTACGGGGCGTGTTTGTCTTTTCTTTGCCGAAAATTAGTTTTTCGCGTTAAAAGCTTATCACACGCAGCTGCAGATAAACATAAACAGCGGAAACCTAAACGCGACTGATTTTGTAGGAGCGGGAATCGTTTTCTTAGATTTCTCTTAGATTCTTCTGTGTCATACAGTAGATTTATGGTACATTCTCTCTGTCTTTTGATAAAAAATGGCCACCGTTTTCTCTGTCTTTTTTATGTTTGACGCCCTTCAACAATTTTTGACAGTGTTTGACTGTAGGTCCCAGTTTCGATCTTGTCTTTGTATCTAATTTAATCCAGTCACTGTGGTGTGGGGATTGGTCTCACAATTAAAACATCTTCAAGTAATAAAAGATACCTTGCACTTTTCTAATGTCTCAAGGCCTCTGGGGAACAGTTTTCCCCCTGTGTTCTTGTTTTCATTCGAATAAAACATTTTCTTAATCAAGGACAGTTGGGCCTCAATTAATGTGTACACACATTAAACACCCATTAAATTGGGACCTCATCTAAATCCGTTCTATAAAAATGGCATAATACATTTTTTGTGAAATTAATGACCACCTTGGCACACATTCTTATTTGTGTTGGAGACCGGTTACGATGGTTACCGAGGGTTGATTTATGAAAGGTCGCCATCGGGAATCCACTTCTAATTGGAATCGAACCAACGACCCTCGTGTCGTGAGGCCGACACATTATTCTTCGACCACACTGTCCTACAAGAGAATATATACGAAGGTGCCTTAACTTAGCGATAGCCCCTTTTGTCATGGACATGGCCAACCATAAAAAACAATGTCATAACTCGATATCATTGTACAGGACTGGATTTCATTGACGCATTACACACGCAACAACCTTGATTAATTCCTTTGATTAAATCCTGACTTTCGGGTCGAATTTATTTTGACGTTCCCAAAGGTAAGCATCGGCATTAGCAGAAAAAAACCTCAATTCATTATAAAAGTGAGATTGTCATTACGAAATGAACGTAAAAGGTATTAACATAAGAGCTCAGCTTTCAAAATCGGTGTTTTGGTTACTTCACAATGTTATCTGAAAGGTAATTATGGTATACCAGTAGTGCCACATAAGCGTTGATATAAGCTTCCGGATAGGGAAATAGCTCCTCCGGAAGTCAGCCTCATTATGGTTCACCATTTATCACGACACGGGGAGTTTCTTATCAAACAAAAAGTATCTCTTTAAGGTTTCTGCTATTATCATTTACAAACGGATTTATATTTCACTAAAGCATGGTTTTGACAATAGAATGTGTTAACTCACTTACTCATTATATTTACAAGTATTCTAAATAAACGGCACTTAATTTATCAAATTAACGGTCGACAGTAACGTCATGAGGATCTCTAAATCCGACAAAATAATACAAAAGCAGTATGTAAACCGTTGTGCCAAACGAAAATAAAATAGAAATAATTTCAAACAAGGAATTTTTCATTTTTTCCAAGATCTTAACGTAAGGGATAAACCTATAAAGTCTTTGACTTGCAACCATTGCATGAGTTGCCGTCTGATGCAGATTCACAGAAAGTCGTCTGTAAAAGGTAAAGATCAACCACGTAAAACGAAGACAGGAGTGATTAATTAACGTTGACGTCTATTACGAGTCCCCGAGGACCAATCACGCGTCTTCAAGAATTGAATACTTCGCCTGGCAATAATTCATCCTTTTTTATTAAGATCATTATCGTTATCCCGTGCTAGGAACTAATCAAAGCGCTGAAAACACTGAATACGATTCCTTGTCATACTTCGTCCTTTCAATTATGGTCATTATACCACATTGTAAAAACTAATCAAAGCACTTAAAACACTAATTTTGCAGAACTGTTCATGTATACTATTGAATACTTCATCTGCTTATGATTCATATGGGTTCCATTTACTTCGATCAATATCGTTATCAATTTTCTTCTGTAAACGTTACTTGAAGACCGTGTCTTACGTGATTTCAAAGGCAAATATTAACCCCATTCCATCACCATCATTATCATAATTGAATTCTTGGAGATAATGAAAATGTTGGCTTCACTGACTGGATGCCCCTGCATTATGTAAGAGTTAGTTGTCCTGTTTAATCTAGAACAGACTTTCTGAATGACCTGTATAACATATAAATGTCGTCGACTGTTCATTTCAATTTGGGTCATTCATATAACACAATACGATGTCATAGATTGTGATATCATGACAAGCAATTATAAACGCATTAATCATTTCGGTATTGATTTATTTGAATACCGGAAACAGTCATCCGACGGTCTTTAGATCAACCCGCAGGGAAACTCCGGGCTTCTGAATTCATTTACATGCAACTTGATATCAGTTACTATCAGGCTAATGATATTCTGTCAGTCTGCATTAAACGCAGTCTTCATTTCCTTTGTGTGAAAGACATGTATAGCGATCTGACGCCAAACATTTTTCATATAAGTTAATAAGTTCTACAAGACTTGTATTAATATTTTATTTCATATGGATCAGTTCATTTATCCAATCTCTATTTATATCCAGTACTTTGTGTTACCATGTATAAAGAAAAAGTGACCTAAATGCTTGAAATTAAATGTTTGTGTTAAGGGTGTTGCATTGCGCCATCAGTACTTCAGTTTTACACTGTATTTGGATGATATGTTCATTGTATGTGGAGGAAGGTCCTAATGCCATCTGTCCGAAAGAGCTGAGAACTTTCCTGCATTCTTGAAAATAGCAATATACTCTATCTCAAGATTACCTTTGATATAAGTGCAAAAAGTAAGTGAATTAGTCAAGATGATTATGTTCTTTATATTAGATGTGTCTGTATAACGAACCTTTTACATCGCCATTATCTCGTTTCTATGTCGTGCATTCATGTCAAATACACCGCGTCCCAGGAGACACCGCTTCGTGAAAAGATAACCGCCAACAAATACTTGCTAAACGGTCGGTCATTCAACGTTTTAGTTGACGCCTTGCCTTCTTTCGAAATTATGTGTGTGTCGGGTTGAATTGACTTGGCAGCCATATGCAAGAATAACGATTCTTGATATGCCCACCGATTAAGACAATGTCCTGTAAATATGTAATTGTTACACTTATTGTAACACTCGTTCATTTCTCTTTCTCATACGTTACAGTTCGTGTCATGAGTGCAGAAAGGGTATACACCATCGTCAGCCATGTTGAATTAATTAAACTTGTTTGTAGATTCTTCTTTTGATTTACATTTATCTATTTCTCGGATTTTTTACAGCCATACAGTAACAATCTACTCGTGCACATCTATCTATTATCTATTGTACACATAAAACTAGCTCGTTTAAATGAACGAACTATGCCTTTTATAATGACAGCATTCCTTTCGCAGCAGACATTGGACACTGTGAACTGTTTTTGAAACGTCCTTTGAGACCCACACATGTCGTTTATAAACCATACCCTCCAAAGCCATGTTGATGTTCTGTTTAACATCTATCGAATCAACGAATGATGAGTCAGAAAACACGTGGATATCAAAGGCCGTTGTCAATAACAAATCAAACGAAACATTAGGTCCTTTGATATCATACGCATGATAGTCATATGCCATTGCACATGACAACACCTTGCAGTTATTTGCGCTTTGCAATCTTCTATGCTCAAGCTTGCTACGGCGTGTCGCTGGTTGTACCAAGCTTGGCTAATTCTTTATTGCCAATTACGAATGTTGAGTTTGCACTTTTAAAAGACTCTAAATCGCAAGAAAATTAGAAAAGTACTGACGCAATGTAACGCTTCCAACGAAACAATACCAAGTCAAGCCATCGGAAGGCAACACAGGCATTGTTGTTGCTGAAAGGCATTATCAATTTCAATCTCTTCTGTGCGGTGGCGGTATATGAGGCTACACATGCCATGTACTTTTGATGTGTACTGATTGCTTAAGAAGGTCCTGGACGACTATTGAAGAAAGGAAAACATACTCAATCCCTCTAGTGGTCAAAATGTCCTTTCAATGTTTGATACGTATCTGCCAAAGTTCGCTAAATTACTTTCTTTTCATAATTCGCTAGAAAGTTGTTGTTTATTTTCAAAAGAAATCACCATAGCAAATTTCTAAGATATCTGTGATATATTTTGCCATTGGTTATTCTGAATAGAGCACCAGGGGTCTGTATCACAAAGTTTCGTGACTTTCTACCAATCTACATTTACAAAATTGTCGTTACCCTTGAATCTCAGAGGAAACTTTGTTTGTGTGAAGGCAAAATAGACATGTTTTTTAGGATGAAATAAATCTTTCACAGGTGAACCTTTTGTCTTTTTTACGTGTAGGTTAACGCTTTTGTGAGGTACTATTCTCTCTTTTATGCTTAAGTTTACACGGAGCCTTTGTAATGACAAGCCACTGGATTCTTAAAGAATCTTTCGGGTCTCCATGTGGGCGACCTGAATGAAGGATGCGGTAATCATATAAAGGCTTGTGTAAAGTTTGTTTAGCTTCGCTGACGTTAGAAAGGAGCGTTCTTGGTCCACAAACATTCCCTAAAACATATGTATAGATGTTGTATACTAAACAGTTTTGAATTCAGGCCTAGTCTAAATAAAGGCTCTTTATCCTATTGAAATGCATTCATCTTTTCATTTCATGTTTTATATCCAAGACAGCTTCGATAGCGCTTGGATCAGACAAGAATATAGTTGCAAAAGCTTTTGACATTGTGTTACAAACGTTTTGAAAACGCTTTTCATCGTCATTCATAACAGTCCGAAGTTGATATCTACGCGTTGAATCCGTCAAAATCCCAAAAAAAGAGGGCGTAATACCTTAACGCTGAGTTGCCTTATTTCTTAACAAAACATGTGTTTGAATGCATATGTAGTTTCAATCTGTCAATCCTTAAGTTCGTATGTACATCATGTAAATTGAGGAGGTAAATTAAACTTTTACAACGATGGGATATCTTCAATGTACAAACGCCCAGAAAACAGAACACAATAATACTTCAAATTTTGTGCGCACCGCTCATTCACTCACACTGTCTGATCGGATACGACACGTTTTCCCGGCTGTGACATTTAACAAATACACCGAAACCCTTATTTACAGATCGGGAATACTGATTTTTAAATGTAGATCAGAAAGTAAAGGTTTTATTAGCGGTTATGTCCCAAGATTGTAAGCAGATGGCTCTGTGTGCGTACATGTATAGATAGATGGAGGGTTTTCTTTACTAAAGGGTAGCCGATATGTATACAGGTGTATAATTTTATTTACATTTGTACTACACAAATAAAGCGACAGGTTTCCCGTGAGGAAACATAGATAAACACGGCCATCATCCCTAAGATAGGATTATATGGACTGATCCAAACTGCAAACACTGTAAACACCGGCAGACGACAATGGTGAATATTGAAAGTATTCAAAGTGTTCTCTTGAAAATGAAGTTACAATAAAGGAATAGATAACCGCATGGTCTGGATGGTTTCCTCTGTCGATACAATTGCGTCTTTGAACGTCGTTTTTGCAGAAGGTACAAAGGGCGATGTGTTTAAGTTTATTTAGGTAATTGAAAAGGTATAGAAAACACCCAAAATACGTTTTATGTGTTTAGTTTATCGAATGCAAATGCTATCACAGGCGAACAAGAAATTCTGATGCTTTCGAAATACTGGAATCCCTCTTTTTTTTGCCCAACTTTTCCTCAAATGCCATATTCGCCCATGTAGGTTGATTCTCTATCCCTACTACCACTACACATGTACCCACCTGTTATTGATAGTCTACGTTAAAGTTTGAGGTGGCAAGGAAAGGGTTTGAAATCGGTAGGCCGCTCAAAGATAAATTATTACTCCTCCCCTGAACCTAAAACGATTCCGGGTCACGAAAGAATCCATTCACCCAAATACTGAGATAACAGCGACAGGTATTGACGCATTGAGGGTTCAATGCAAAACTTTAGTATTTCCTTCAAAGACGTGCAACGCTTACTATAGTCTTGCATAATATAAAGAATAATTTGAAGGTTTCAATTGCTGAGTATTTAAAGTCCTCCACGAATGTGTAACACTTACCACAGTCTAGTACTGATCCCTATGGATGATTCGATGCTTAACCCTTTCCCAAACAATGACGATATTTGACCACTTTGTTCCTTTCTGGAAAACATTGTTGGAAAAGAAGAAATTGCTCGTAATGAACAATTTCTCCTTTTCCCGCAATGTTTTCTGCCCTATCACAAGATTATTTTCCAATTTCATCACATTTCGAAATGTCGTCTGCAAACTCTTTCAATTTGGAACAGTCGAAAATTTGATGTTTGGGAAAGGGTTAAATATTGAAATGTATTCACTAACGTGAAGCTCTTACTAAATACTGAGCTGAATCCTTGATTTAAAGGGTTTGATGCATGAATACAGCAAGTCATTACAATCACATACTATATATAGTCTTGTAAAGTGAACCGTCGAAACACGGAACCCTAAGTAGCAAGGAAGACACATTTGTGCAGTTGCCTAAGACCTAGTCCATGATCCATTGGAGACACAACAATAAAACATTTAATTCATACTCTGCTTTCTCCAAAGCACAAAGGTTAACACGCACCAAAATGGCCGTACCTCGGCTATTTGAATGAAATTCACGCGCCACTTTTTTGGTCTTTTAATGAACGACTGTGTGTTGTCTATGAACAGTGTGACTTGGCCCAGTCCGGTAAGCACACCTCAAGTGTTTGTATTATACTCGGAAACTACAATATAAACATGATAGGAGGAGGTCAGCGTTATCAAGCGTTGTCCCCGGCCCTCTGAAGGGTGTACGGGTCATGCCAGAATGGGCCCAATCTTCCCTGAGTCGCAGTTAAAATGAGTATGATGCCCCCTCCCTTCTGACTCCATCCTCAAAATAGAAACCTACACTCTTCTAATTGTTCTTGAGAAACATGTTTCTACTGTTATTTGACCTACGAGGGTTTCCTGCTTTGGTCAAGAGCATATGGGCTTTGACATACCGCTTGAGCACGTAACCTCTTCAAAAGATGCGGTGCATGAGTATTCGAAATGACAGAGCCCTCTCAAATCGTAGTTTGAGGTGAATTTGAATTTTCATGAGAGATAGTTTCAAGGCTGATCAATTTTCATGTAGTGGTGATGGTTTTACTTATAGGCAATGAAGTAATGGTACTTCCATGATGAGTAGAGCATCGCAATATAACTGATAACTGAAAGATTGTTGAAACGCCAAGTCTACATCCTTAAAACGTCATGACAAATAAACAAACTCTTCTAGTGTTATCGTTCCCGCTAATGGATGATAAATAAGGACTATCCTGCTATTACGAGTGTTGGTCACTTGCACCTATAGGTACATTGATACAAAACACTGACCTCGCCTCGTCATTGATGTCTATAGGCTCCACTATACTTCATGAGACAGATCCGAAACTGGTTCCCGGTTTACTACCGGTCTATTTAGATTGTACAAGTCGTTGCAGACAAGTATGCGAAACGTTACGGGCATTCTTGATACTGATGTTGCGAAAATGAGAGCTAGAGAACCAGCAAATGGGCACCCACGTGACCCATTGGTACCGAAAACGAACAACCCTTTAGTAATTGTAAGAGAACAGAAACAGAACTTGGCTATCATGGTGTCAGACACTGTATCACACAGCGGGAGGCCAATGTGAGCTCATTTGTACCAACTATTTAGTAATAGTAAATATTTTCAGATATCTAGAACCGCAATTGCCTAACAAAACGTGCGACATTGTTTCACCGACCGACTGCATATTGTTGCAATGTTCCCCAGTTTCTGGTACACCTTATGAACGTTGTTGTTCTTATTCCGACTTAGCTCAAACGATTCATCTCAATAAAAACAGAAAATCGTTTTCATCAGTATGCTGCACAACTGTACCTTTATAGAACCATTTACGCCACAACTCATCCCAAACGAAAGGAAAGTCACACATATAAACGTAGGGTAACAGGATTAACTTGCATCGTTTGCATAATGAATGCAAATGCACGTTTAATGACGATGGAAAAGGCTTGGAATCAGAATGCAAATTTCGAGGGTGTGTGCATGAAAGGCAAGACGAACAGACCATCATGTATCAAATGCACGTTGTATCTCGTTAGATCGTGCATCTTATAGTATGCCCTTTCTTGATTCAATTGCATAAATTTGGAATTTTTGAAATTGAAAGCAACATCAGACGCCAATCAAAATGTTTAGAATATGGATGTATGGAAAACCATTGTCAAAGGGAGAAGGCTAAACATCACTTGGAAATGTTATTAAGTCTATAATACATCGAATGTATGTTTGCCAATTTCGCTAGGTCCTTAAACCCCCAGGTTCTGTTTTCGTTGTATCTCAGCTCCCTACAATGTAAGGTGATCTGTGAAGCGGTGTATCGGATACTCCCCGCTACACGGGGCGCTTATCTATCTGTTTTATTCCCTTTTACAGAAAACAGCACGATATAGCATGGGGCCACCGCCCTATGACAAAACCAAGCGACACCGTGCGTGTGGCGTCTCTTTTAAACCATATACAAGCTTCTAATGCCAATGTATTTCAATAAGTCTTTCCTTTGAGTCTTAATTATGTGTTTCGTTTGAAAGAGTTAAACTTTGCGTCAACATTTTTTAATCTAACAGGAGCAATTAAAGGCCACCAAATTTCTTTTCATTTGTGCAGTTTTCTCTATGTCCTACCAGCTTTTCGGTTACCAAGTTCAGTAACTTAAGCACTACAGTTTCTCAAAAACTAACAGGCAAGAAATGAAGGTAACGCATAAGTGGTGAAGGAAGAGTTTAATTCAATGAACCGACAAAGGTGGCTTTTTAAAGCATCTCAATAGAGTTTTACATTATAGCCTTTTTTGTAGGTACACCTTAAGGCAACTTGTATACTTTGTTATCACGTGCCTATACAAGGTTCATTCGCTAAATAAGTTGAATTAAAATGTTCATGTCTGACGTATATGTAAGTGCTGGATGTCTCATGATATTATCCTTAAATTCCCTTAGACTGAGGCAATATTATTACTAATTGTTACATTTTCTTAAACCCGGCCACCTCAACCACGTTTTTTAGGTTGCGAAACACCCTTCTCGTATCTCAATTGATTCGTGACTCTCTTGTTATCATTAAGACGGTTAAATTAAAAACGCGGAGATAAAATCACCGATCACTTAAGGCAGTTTTAACCTCGAGATTATCTCTTGTTTTACGTAAGCTTTATGAATCGTATATACGCCTCCTTAAAAAGAAAACACACAAAGCATATACATAGCCAATTGAAACGATCGAAAGACAAAAAACACTTATCGACAAAATTTGGCCATTGCTAGTTCAGATGATCCAGACATAGACGTTTTACTATGTTCCATTCACGCACGTTAGGCAGGGTTGGCGAAATCTAATCTGACTTGATTTTTTCTGTACTTGGCCATATTATGGTTATATTGTATATTTCAGTAGACCTTCATCTGTCTATTTAAAGAGGCTCTGGCAAGCTAATTAATAAACATTGCAATAAGAGTGACATAACGAGAATTTGCTCAGCAAAAGCAAGCATTCACTTTGATAAAATGTTTTCAAACGGCTATCTTCGCAAGAGGTGTTTAGAGCCGTTTGTATAAGGGGGATGATTTCAGACCGTAATTGAAGATAGTCGAGGCTATAATTAGTGACATCCCAACCGGCGATTACCTGGCTAGGGAATGAGTGGTAAATTACCCAACACCGTTTGTTGTTTTGCGTTTTAGGGCAGTTTTCACTTAATGAAACGAGTGTTGTTAATCAGAACGAAATGACATCTTCTTTGACCTTCGAGGGGTGGGTCTCTCCTGTACATTGTTGATGTTGTTTAGTTTCTTCATTTGACGCCGTTTATTAAAGTCTTCATAGTATAGTAATTTATTTAAAGAAACACTTCTATTTTTCTTTCATTGAACTCACTTTCTAGAAGTCATCATTACATGTCCATAAGTTAGGTTTCATGGAGGGAAGTTTACTATGTTGTAATCGAGTAACTAGCTGTAATACTTATAACGCATGAATTGATATTCTATTATATTGAATATCATAAACAGTAGAAAGTACGACCAGTATGAGGGTCTTTCCTATACCTTGTGGGTGTTTGGTTTGCCCTTTTACATTGTTTTCATAAGGTTTTCAAAGAACTGCAGTTAATCGAAACCTGTTTCATTTTCTTACATGGAACTTACTTTCTAGACGTCGGTGTTAAATGCCCATAACTCAGATTTCCATGGAGATGAAAACTTATTTGGTTGTGCAAGCTGCAATCTCTAACAGTCTCTCGATAGGCGGTCAGCTTAGGAACAAGTAAACAAGCATGTAAGAGTTCATTGCTTTTTGAACAGGACTCAGGCTTAATTAGCGAGCAGAGGCCAGTGAAAATCCTTAACTTTCTACCATTTGAATTCATTTTGTCATATTTTTGGAAAATGTCCGTCGACGAAATGTATATATAAAGCTTAAGGTTTCATTCGTTAGGGTTCATCTAGGCGCGTAACTATATCTGTTCACACTGTGACATCTTATTTTACGGGGCGACATTCTATGAATTGCAAATGAAGTAGTTCATCCGAAGCGAAAAAAAAAAGAACACTAAGTGTTATGAGGTTTGGATATTGATACAGAGTTGAAAACCTTGCCATATTTGAATTCATACGTTCTATTTTTGACGATTTCAGCAATATTTTGCGTGTTACGGTAATAAGATAATATAACAACCTGCCCGAAAACACGCACACTGTACATACAAAGGAAGAAGACTGTACCTACAAAGGAAGCAGTTTCAGATCTTAATACGTTCATGCTAAAAAAATGCGAAAAGTCTCATCTAAAGTCTGTGGCTTCTATGACATTGTGATTTCAATACAAAACTTGAAATCACCAATCACAGTAGCGAAAGAACTAAAATACCGTTGATGTAGACTCCGAGAGAACTTACGGAATGACGATGTTTCTAATCAATCTGACCAACCCTTATGGTTAATTAAGCTTGTAGGCCACTTTGCATCAGTACGGGCCTTTTATAGCAGTTTATAAATGACGACCTATTAGTGTGATTGTATAATGCCTACACACAAGTTTGAATAATGTCTACCCCTTGTCGCGAACCATCAAATGTTACGCAACATTCAAAGATGCCTGCTGTTTGAATTTCGCATCAATATAAAAGCCGGGTCGAGAGTCTTTCTTCCAATTTCATGAATGCGGTGGTTTCTGGTTTAAAGGGCACTCTGCAAAAATTACGAATGCCTCTGTATTAAAAATGAATCTTTTCTTGCAATGGTGTGTACATAATTTCACAAATATGCTTTTGCTCTTTCAGGTTTTGATGCATTTGCTTTGAATTTGGTCTTGCGACAATGTCCGATTCGAAGGAAAATGTTCAAATATCACTCTCCTTCTTGGTTAGAATATCATTCTCTCCTCTTCTTGAGTCAGCAGTTTTAGATACGGCCTAAAACCGCCGTGTAACTATGATACTGTTTCAGAATCGTTATCGTCCTCAATGTTGCAGAACACTCCCCACCCTTCTCTGGCGTGTTCGAGCTGTACTTAACGTTTATTAAAACAAAATATGACAAACTACCCAATAAAAACCTTAATTACCATCGTCTCAAGTTTAAAAATCAGTGATGAATTAATGTATCATTTCCATATCAGTTTTAATTGTGATTAGTTACTGCTCTCCTAAATTTGTTCGTTTGATATGGTTTTGTTTCATGTGTTATGGTGAAGACAGATGAATTTCTCACTAACCCTTTTCGTTGGACAGAAGACCAAAAATGCTCTAGTAAACTTCATTTTAATTGCTATATTTTTTTTTCAAATGTATTTCCCTCTGTCATTTCACAGCGCAGCGTTCAGCTAAATGACTTAAGTATTTCATTTGTGTAAGTCAAAACCGATTCATTTGAACAGTGTTCAATGTTTCCACAAGACACGTCATTAGAAATGTCTCGAAGATACTCCAATGGCGTGCCACTATGCAGTACTGCTTCTGTTAATTTTGAAATAGTGAGGTAATGCTGTTTTGAACATATACAAGTCCTAAGCGTAAGATGATTAGTTAAACACTACACATTCGATTAGATTAAGTATAGCAGAAGATAGATACTATATAAAAATCTTTCTGAATCGGTTCGGTTTATTAAATTCTTTTTGCAAACATTACGACTAGAAAAATATCCCTACAAGCTATCTTTACAAGAAAAGGGTTACATTCGTCAATAAGGGATAAGATATAATTATAATTCACTCGGTATTTTAAACAGATACACTGAACCTTTTTGGGAACGTTTTTCGTAATTTATTGGTCATAAAACCCATTGAGTCGCGAGATAAGTATATAGTGACAAGTGTATGCATTTATCCCAAAACTACAGATCGAGGATCCAGTGCAATACTATAGTAAGTGTTTCATGTTTATGAAGCACTTACTATAGCCTTGCACTGAACCCTCGAGATTGCTTCGAGACTGTCTTTACTTTGATAAACGCAAAGCTGGTGAAATCCTTTCATTCGGATTGGATTTTCAGATCGTTTGAATGTCCTATAGTAAAGTAGCAGCTGTCGACAGTTACGATAATTGAATACATATCGATTGGTTTGTGGTATAATATAGTAATCAATGTGACAAAAGGAGATGGTTATCATTTTGTAACGTAAAAATCTATGTTTCAAAAGGAGAAAATGCTAATAATACACCCATTAACGAGCCAGTGTTGGTAAGCAATCTCTTTTCTCAAAGAATATTTTGAAACGTTATGGTAATGACTTTTATTTCGACATTGTTTAAGCCTTTTATATTTTGGGAACCATATCCATGGCCTTTATGTACCCGAAATTATCAAGTATAAAGGTAATGAATGAATTATAGGGAAAAAGATAAATCTTCCGTGGCAGCTTTAGGTTATAAGGTTAGTTTTTCACCATATAGACACGTGATTATTTCCTTTCACTCAAGCAGTTGGTTGAGATTGTGTGACTTTTCAATTTAACATTAGTGCAAATAAAGCACAAATAAGTATGAAATGAATAACACTTACTTGATGATATTAGATAGGTGCTATTGTGACAAAAAGAGAAATTGCTCGTCACGAGCAATTTCTCTTTTTGTCACAATTGCTTCAGAAAGAGGTTGTCAAAGGCGCGTTTAAGCGCATGTGCAAAGGTAAAGAAAATTATTTTGGTTCTTGAACACTTCACGAAAATTGGTATAGATCGTGATGCCTGTCAACACGCTTATTTCAGTCAAAACATAATGAAGATGAATCGGTTACTGAGACTATAACAAGCGATGAAGTACATTTTCAGGTCGATCATTTTTCTAACAAGACAGTTAAGGATAATTCTGATAAATTATACAACACTCCACCGGTCGGTGTTTAACCTTAGATTAGCCTAATGTATATGCATACGTTAACCTAATACATATGCATTATTTAGCCTAATGTTTATGCATAGACTCACTTGAAAAATATCCATAAATCAGCATAATGGTTATGAATAGGTTTTGTCTAATGCATGCAGTCGTCATGCGGGTCAAAATGTCACACTTACTACAATTTGGTGGAATAGATATGTCATCATTCGTGCCTATCGATAATGTACGCCATTTAAAATGTAGCAAACCTATTTATGGCTATGATTCAAATGTAGCAAAGACTTAAGAACCATGGTTCAAATGTAGCAAATACTTAATGACCATGGTTCAAATGTAGCAAATGCTTAAGGACCATGGTTCAAATGTTCTCAGCGGATTAATTCCATCTCGACAAGTAGATCGGCAAATTTCTACATTTACAAATCTTTAAATTCTATCTATATCCGCCCATTCTAGGACCTTCGCATGCTAACACTATTTTCCATCTAATTTCACAATTACAATGCAAGACATGAGGGAACACATTTTGCATAGTTCTTGTATTAATGATTAATCCTTTAATATGTCGGGTTTGCAAAGGCTGTACTCGGGATGCGTTTAAGATTTAATGGGTTAGTTAAGGGTAGGGTAGATGCCACGTGTATGGACCAAAAACACTGAAATAATGTGCCTAAGTTTTGCAGTATTTTGAAGATATTTTCATTTGTTTTTATTAACAAACAAGAATGACAATTTATCAGTTCAAGTTTGAATAACATTTCTTTATGCATGCTTCTACTGTATTACTACCCAAGTGTACCATAAAGAACGTTTTGTCCGAGAGACAATCGCAATGATGTTGCTCAAGAATGATGTTGCTCAAGAAAATTGGCTTGAAATCTGGCCCTGTAGTATATTTCCAGCGCCACAAATGCGTCTGATTGGTCGGGATTTACCTCGCATCAACAATAATTTCTCAAAATTGCGAAATTTATCAGTGAATAAACAGAACCATCACTTAATAAAAGCATTGCCTACACTACAATGGTAATTGGCGCTTGAATTTGCCATGATTACTTAAATCATTCATCGAAATATAGTACAACCCTTTCATTGTTCCATTTTTAACAACCGAAAAGTGTCGACATTCATTAGTAGGGAAATAACGAATGTGTTTGTGACGCCAGCTCATTACCACGAACATAGACCGGAGTGGAATTTTATTGCACAGCAGGCACCGTTCATGATATTGGGGACGTTTTATAATCATACCAAGATGAAGTCTTTTCTGGGCCTTTACTCATGTCTTTGTCAACCTTCTTCATGTAAAATATTTATCACTGCCTTTAGAAAATGATACTTTTGAAACCATTGCTACAAAATCGAGAATACGGTCATCTTGGCCGCCGTGAAACGTAATTGCACAATGTGTTTTGCAGTGTCTATTGGAGACGTGGTCTTATACCATGTTGTAGAATTTCCCAATTAGCCAATATGCGTTTAACCACACAGTCTCTTTCAAATACGCATGCTGACCGCATATAACACTTTAATGTTCTAAAGTTTCTGGGTCTTCCTTCACTGTTCATGGACCGGGAATTAAAATATAAATCGAATACTAGTGACGATTTTGTACACAAAAAGAAAATATCAAATGAAATTTCAAAACATCAGGCAATCAAACATTTTAGTTTGGTAATCTATATGTATGGAATTATGGTCCTCTCGCTGTTTTAGAATTGGCATTAATTTACAGTCAAGAAATGGCATATTTTCAACGATTCTATCGACTTAGCATCACGTACTCTTCGAAATTCTAAAAACGGCTTAATAATACGTTTCTTGAAGTTATTTCAGTAATGGCGCCTTTAAATTAAATTCAAAGTTTACTTGCATTAATTGAGATATAATTGCGAAACCCCATTAACCTGAAAAATGGGAATTTGATTGGTTTTCTCCGAACGAAAAGCGACATAAACTAATTACAAACCTAAGTAATGACAAGGCACTTTCCCTTTCCGAGAATCCAAAATGGCGTCCTCGATTTGCAAGGCGCTACTCGTTTGACACGCATATCGTACGCCAATCGGTAAAACCTGCAGCGTGTTCGATTAGTACATTCGCGAAGTTAAAGCAAAGATTTCTGAGTGGAAAGCTGTCTTATTACCAGACGTCTCAATTATTCAAAGCTTTCATTAGTCCCAGAGAAAGACGCATGCGTAAACAAGAAGGTAAAAAGCGTCTGTATCATGCTGCCGTTAATTATTCCCATGGGGTGATACTTAACCCTTAGTATGCTGGATAATTTTCTAAAAATATATTTTTGTGTCGTCTGCTTTCCATGACTTTAAATATCTGCTTAATTATGTTGAGGAAAGATACTCCGATTAGTAAACAGGTTGGATTACATGCCAGCCGTCATTTCACTTGGCGGCTGGCCTGTGATCTTACATGTTTGCATAAGTATGAAGTTGGTTCCAGCTCTATAAGGGTTAAGAACCATAAGGGGAAATAACTCCACGTAAAGTACATGCTTCAGTCTCCTAATATTTGTTTCAGTAATCACGTAATTAAAATATCAATTAGAATATAGTCAATGACTGGGGAAAATGATAAAATATGCCTAAACAATGTATCATTTTCTCAAAGAATAAAACTTTTTCAGAACAATTCTTACAAAATACGTCATAAAGACCACAAAGACTAACATAGGCATATATAGCTGTATCATGTCCCATCAAACACAAATCAATGCTATTTTAGATAAGGCTTTCAAATGACTATGGCTGTTTTCACTGGAAACATTGGTGTCTTAGTATATAACACATTCATCAATACATTTTCTACATGGTAATTGAAGTGGGATAGCATTCAAATGTTTGTTGTGATTACTGCGCAACACTAGTTTGGCAGTCCCAGTCGCATGTTCAATAGACACTGACCACAGCATCACAGATATAGTAAACTACTGGAATGAAAGATTAAATGTAACCGACATTCGCGTTTCTATGGGAAGTTGTTTATATTAACCATTTCATCCTATTCATGGTTGGCTTCCATTTCGTCTATATTTAGAATTGTAGACTGATATAGATCTAAATCTCTGACAAACGCTACAAGGAAAAAAGACAAGGGAAAAACAAACCTTGATTAAAAACCACTCCTCCCAAGGCAGACGCAATCGATGCCAAAAGGAGAGACACAGTGCAAGATTAGCACGTATTGTGTGCTTTTTTGTATGCTTCATGTGTTAAAATCCACTTTGACAACAATAATAGCATCACCAGATTCCTTTAATCTTAACCAGTACTTGTCCTTGATGACCTTGAACTTTCAGCTGCAACGTTTTCCTTTGCAACCGGTATGATAAACTGGGAAGACATTTGTATCATTGCTGGTCGAACCAGGGCCGTCTTTCCATTCGATTAATTCGTTATTGAACCTTAAAAGTCAATGTTGCTTGTACTCATTTCAATCGTCCAATACCAACAAGAAAGATTTTAACAATTATTTTAACGAGTTTAACCATTACATGAGTTGGTTTTGAGACTACATCTGGCACGGCGGTCAAGCGTTGTGGTTATTCTCACAGCACAAATTTGGTACATAAGATGAATTGACAATTAACACATGGTAGCAAAAATACCCAATATCCGGTTTGCTAATGCCGTGGCGTAAATGTACGTGTAAACAAGTTCTGTAAGTAATAAAAACAACATTACAATAGGAAGTAAGTTTCGAAGAATATAGGCGGCAAGATTCGGACAGATATGTCGAGCAATCTTCGCTTCAAAGAGCGTACTTAAGCTGGAGAATAAAGAAATATCACATACGCTTGCCTTTCCTTAATATACTCGTATCTGCGTAATCGAATGCGTTTCTCTCGGTGTTTCTGGCTCATGTCACGACAAAGAGAAAACATGTTGGCGATTCCATTCTGTGGCACATGGGACGAAAGCAAGATTCGGTTGCCAAGAGATATTCCTTTATCTATTTACTTATTTTTCTAATACTATATAAGCTCACAGGTGTGTGAATGTCGTGGTCATCCTTCTTCACAACGCACAATGTTAGGTGCAAAATATTGCTTTTTTTTTCGTTTTCCTATGTGTTCTTTTGTTTCTTTTTTTGTTGGAAAAGACTGTGTTTTGCATCTACTACATGGTTTTCCGCGGATCAAAACCAGTACTTGCAGTGTTTTGAGCTTTATCTAGATTTCCGGCCAAAATGGTATCCCTTTTGCCAGATTAAAGATGAAGGTCACACTTGATGATGCCACTTGTTTACAAAGAGACGATATCTGATTCAAAGATGCTTACCCCTTTATCTTATTCGCTTTCACGCTTGAAAACGTTTATCTTGTATGCATAAGCACCCCCGTTTTACTTTTATTTGAAAAGTGCCTACCCCTATATCTTATCCGCTTTTATGATTTAAAACGTATTTGCTCTCTGCCAAAACATACTTTTTTACCGTCATACATATGCATTATTTCGGGCAACGGTCTCATTTCTCAAGCTTTCAAAACACCACACTTAAACTGTTTTACCCAGCATATGCGTCATTTCAATTATATCATAACGATTCATTTAACTACTACATGTTTATATCCACAGCATACCCATTCAAGACCCCTCTCTAATCAATCATGAAACATAGAAAGGGGCTTATCTATGTCTAATCCGAATAAGGCACAACAAACCAATGCGGTTTATGTATTATCAGCAATGTGTGTTGGTTGTCGTCATTAATCCTTTCCCAAACGCCAAATTTTCGACTATCTCAAATTGAAAGAGTTTGCAGACGACATTTCAAAATGTGATAGTTTGGAAAACAATCTTCTGATAGGGTAGAAAACAGTGTGGGAAAAGGAGATATTGCTCGTCACGAGCAATTTCTCCTTTTCCCACAATGTTTTCCAGAGACGACAAATGTCGTTATTGTTTGGGAAAGGGCTAGATATGATCAGCACTATGTGTAGGTTGTCGTCATTGAAAGCAAGTTAAACAAAAGAAACCCAGATAAGTACGGTATTATCAATGCTTGTTTCTTTATTTATCTAAAACATAGTATGTTCTTTATCAATGTTTGTTCTATTATCAATGCATATTTATTTATTGCTTCCCTAAACTGTGTTCGTGTTCTAAATTCGGTGCTTATTATTTCTTTTTCGTCACTTAACCTTATTACATTATATTTTGAAGCTCATATCCTTCTTTCTTCTCTAAACTATATTTCGTCTAACATTAAAGCTTATTTCTTAATTTCTCCTTTAATCAACATTATCTTCTTTGATCATTGCCTTGTGCATAATATCTTCTCGAGACCACCTCATGTTGGTCGGTATATATTAAAATCATTTCGTTATAATAAATATAAATAGTTGGGCTGGCAATCTAGTTAACAAAACGCTCTACGCGAAAGACTTTGGTAAAAAAAACTTATCTGAATCTTTGATTAATACAGCTTGGTAAACAAATTCTCCGACCAAAGGTGTCTATATCGGCGGAATGCGGTGTTAGATCGGTCAAAGATAAAACACAAATCAAAGACGCTCGTCCCATAAATAATTCACTCGCCGATGAAAGGTTAGGTAAATAAAGAACCTACACCGTACTCAGTCTATTGGGAATGTCAAGACGTCAATTAAAAGTTGTTGTTATTTATTGTTGTTGTTGTTATTGTTGTTGCTGCTGCTGCTGCTGTTGTTGTTGTTGTTGTTATTGTTGTTGTTGTTGTTGTTGTTGTTGTTGTTGTTGTTGTTGTTGTTGTTGTTGTTGTTGTTGTTGTTGTTGTTGTTGTTGTTGTTGTTGTTGTTGATGTTGATGATGATGTCGGATGTTTTGCTACTTACGATGGTGTTGCCATGTTCATGCATTAAAAGTCCTTTCGAAATAACGATAGTTCGTACCGGAAATCGGAAGCAAAAGCAAACGGTTGTTTTGTTTTTTTCAAAAGAACACGTAGTTACTAGAGAAGAAACTGCTGATCATTATTTCTTTGGTATCATTCGTTGTAAGACATAGGCGTAGGAGCTTGGGGGCAGGGGGCCGGCCCCCAAATATCCAGACCGGGGGGCCAGAGTATACTTTACCCCCCTTCCCCCAATATTCACAATGGCAAATGAAGGTATTAAAAAGAAAAATGAAAGAAACTTATTTAACAGCAGAATAAAAAAAATAATTGTTTTTTGTGCTTTATCTAATACCAATTTGCCTTTTGTTACAAACAATAACCAAAATCTTTTTGACGCCATCATCGCAAATGGCAATCTAAACACATCGGGTTTATCCAATGAAAACTCAGCTTACAAAAATACCCGGGAAGTTTTGATTGACGAAAACATGGTGTAAAAATTGTTCTAAGGAGTCGGACTCAATATTGTCTTCAATTGTTAGCTAAAGCTTGAAGAATAATTCAATTCTTTGACTGTATTTAAAAGTTGAATCCGTGGCTTTGACAGCCTGATCGCTGCCACTCTTTGTTACGATCAATACATTTGATCTCCGCGTGAGATCAAGACCTGGCATATCCTTTTTTTTTTTCTTTTTTTTTTTTATTAAAGATACACATATTCATACGCTTTATTTCAATTGTACAATGTTATAGAATTTGTAAATGCATAAACAGTCATGAAAAAGTTTAGGAACATTTATTCTTAGACCGGTTCTCATATCAAGGCTGGTTTTGACACACGTTTCTGTGCATAATTAGCCCTCAAGTCGGCTTACAAGCACGTTTTGACGATGGTGTTGTGGGGAACATTTATTCAAAACATGAAATACAAACTCTATGCATCCAAACATGCCATGACGTGTGTATTCTGACCAACTCGTTCCGTTCTAGGAGAAGGATCAAACTGTTTTCTCTTCACAACTTGATTCGTATTATCAAATATTCAACTTACTTTTGAATAAACGTTCAACTGCTATTGTAAGAGATATATGCATGAATAGGCATATGTATATCCATGGCGTCAATTTTGCCTCCTTCAAATGAGTTGGCTTGTAGGTATACAGACAGACCGACGTATGCCAACCGATGACAAAAATGGGGTTTCTTGTAGATTCATAACGTATTGTAATTGCAAAGCCACATAGCGCATGCCATTCAAAATAATCGTGGCCAGGACTAAAGTATCCAGTTTTGCTAACCATACCGTACGAGCCCAAGATATATTTTCAATTCAAGCATAGTTATCTATTTTAAAATGACGGGACCCGGCCTAAGTTTACAGGGTCTGCGTCCATCAACAGTCATAATATTGTGGCATGTTTTCAACACACTAGTCGCTATGATGGCTGTGTCTCAGCACGGTGTTTGTTTTTATTCAACACTTTGACATTTATATACAAGTTCAGTCCAAAGCATCACCACCGAATGTCGTTGTAATATGTTTTATCATGCTCCAGATTTGCAGATTTGCATGTGAGATATGTACTGTCTAATCTGGAACAACATTTTAGTTTATAAGTCTGTTTATGGTAGTTTGCAATTACCTTACTACATTTTGAGTGCAGACGACAAAAAAAACGAGGATTGCTAAAGGCTAACATTTGTTAGACAGGGTTTGATGTTATAAACGAAACACTCCACACATGTTGGCGTTGGTTTAGTATTATCAATCAACACTGGGTGGTATCTAAATATTTAAGCACCGTCGCTTATGCACGTTGTTGCCGTTTTTTGTGATGTTTTTGTATGAGTAAAAAGAATGTTCATACTCAAATTTGATGTTGATGAAATTTATACCAAAGCTTTACGAATCGCTCCTTCAAAGACTGGAATAGGTTTTGCTGCTTACTTACTTGTGACTTTGGAAAGTATCCAATATTTCTATAATTAGTACAAGGTGATAGAACATGATTTGATTCGTGCAACACTTACACAATTGTTCTAAATATATTTGCAAAGCTGAACAAAATCTACCAAAGTATGTTTCATTCATCTAGAAAATGTCGCTTACTTCAAAAGTATACCTGTGGGGAAAGCATGTTTGATAGGCCCAGCTTCAAAGACAACTTCTTTTTCTAGCCGTGGTAGATTCCTAAGTTAAAGTGACATATAAAACCTTTTACGCTTTGACAGCGTCTGATGTAGTTTATTCTTGGTACATGCAATATGGCAATCATATGTATACATGCGTGTATGTAGTTTAGATGACTCTCTGTGGTTTTTTTAACATCAATATTTCCCTAGATTGATGAAATCCTCCTTTTATTTTGTTTAATGACAGTAATTGCCAAAGTCAACCACATTTTCTATCATGATCATTATATTTTTCCCTAAGAATGGAAGCAAATGTTAATCGTTTCCTACAAGCACATGTAAGGGGAAGAGTGAAAAAGGATGAACCGTGCACATCCAGAGAATTAATCCTTCTTGAAAGATACCGGCACAATTCCTATACAATTCCCCAAAATAAACCAAATCGATGATTTTTACAGTTATCTTAATTGTGTTCTGTTTAAGAAACAATGTTTCTGGTTTTTGCTACCATAGCGTGTTATCTTAGAATAGAATATTGGCTGGTTTTGATAATTTAAACCTATTTATTTTACATCGATTGTAAAGCAAGCTCTTAAAACTTTTATGAACCTCTCTCGATTCTGCTTCCTTGATACGCAACCAGTGCTCGCGCCGAAAATGGGTTAATAAAAGGTCGCAAAGTGGATTCGGCTTCTCACAAGATTCGAACCCACGACCCCCGTGTCAAGAGGTCAATGTTCCACCCTTGGACGACTATTCCCCGATATCAGCAGCGCCTTTTCGTTTACCGAGACGCCGTGTTTTATAGCGTGCAAGCTGATTTGCATGTTCTCCGTTTCAAATTTAGGCTTTATCGGAATTTTTTTCTTTAATGATAAAATTTATCTCAAAGGAAACAATTCTTTTGAAAGAGGGGTGCGTGGTATTATTCCGAGCGATACAGAATTTCCAAAGCTCACGCTCGGAAAATCGGGGATGGTTTACCCTTTCTTTGAAAAGTTAAAGCCCTAGAATTCCATTTTTAAGGCATCCCCCGTAAAAATATAGAATCTGGCTTAATGGTTTACTATTGATATCAAATATTTTTGTCGTTCGTCAATAGCCTTATATGGAGGCCAAACCAGGACTATATGATTTTACCTGTTACATATACGAATTTTTCCAGTCGATGCTTTTCGTATAGCTCAAATATATTTCTGCTATATGTGTATTACAGCTCTTGGTGTGTCCTAGAGTCTTTTAACATAACAAAGAATTCATCCTTTCGGTGGTTCATCCTATAAGTCTCTCTAACAATGAACAAAAATATTTCAACTAAATATAGAGAAGTAAGCCTTGATGACATTTGAGTGAATCACGCAATCCAGGCATTTACAATTACAACATAAGGTAACCATTGATGGATGCTGAAATTAAACTCGTGACTTTCTCCTATGTCGTGCGGCATGTGATAGTTGTCTATTCTAGGTCTTATTTATATGGGAATAATCGATCGTTCACCTAATAGTCACGTGTTTGAAAATACATATAAATACATGTACATATAAGAGACGAATAAGGAAACAATTGTGATAAAAGAAGAAATTGCTCGAGACGAGCAATTTCTTCTTTTGTCACAATAGTTTCATTTCATTTTATCATAGGTAATATGCTCTTATGATAGTTGTCTATTCAAGGCCTAAATCTATATGGGAATGATTGATCGTTCAATTCATAGCCACGTGTTTGAATGTATATATGGTAGACAAAATAGGAAACAATTATTATAAAGGAGGAAATTGTCTGTGCGACAGTCTTCTCATGTCAACATTGAATTGGAAGGACTGAAAGCACTATCTTACGTCAAAACGAGACTAAGACTGCTGACCGTCAAGTAATTGTGCGGCAACAAACTCCTCACAGTGATCTCGCCTTGCTACGCTGCATCGACCACTGCCACCACAAGATTTTTCATCCAGATTTGGATGAAATTCAAATGATGCTGTTTTGTTAAGTGATTAACGGATATCTTAGTTAATTTAGTAACAATATCTTGTTGTATTGATTTCTGACCAGTTAAGTTGAAAAAAAAATGGTTTTGTTTATAAATAAAGCACTAATGGATTACAATTTTTTAGTTTTGCCGCCATCTTGTTATGCCATTTTCGTATCTAAGTAGGTGGTCACGTGCCATTTGTGATGGCAGTGATCATCCCCATACAGGGAGATCACTGTGAGGAGTTTGGTGCGGCAAGCGTCTTGGAACTCAATTCGAAGGCTGAACGTAAACTTCAGTTCAAAACGAGGCGAGGATTTTAGTCCGTCAAGAATCTGTGTGGCGAGCCTCACGTGATGGCACTAAATTCACAGGACTGAAAGCACATTCTCAATTCAAAACAAGACTGTAGAGACTTAGGTCTTTTAAGTAACTGCAACGGTATTTCCAAGAACAACTATGATTTTTAGAGGTCATAACAATTGCAGTCACGAACAGCAAAGAACAAGGTCATGTTACTAGCGTATCAGCGATAAATCATCAACTACCGGAAGTTGATAATTCAATCCCGGAATTCATTTGGGAATTCGGAACACCTCGCTGTTGCCATACGTAACTCATGTTCTTCAATGATGCATTGCGAGAGGCTATTACGTGCAAGAATTATGGGTCTCATGCCGACTGCAACGACTTATGGTGGGTGAATTGTGCGTCCTGGTTGGTTCTATCCAGCTTAACCCTTATAGTGATGAAACCGACTGTATGCTAATGCAAATTGGTTGGATCCAGGCCAGCCGCCGAGTAAATTGGCGGCAGGCCTGTGATCTAACCAGTTTGCCTCTCTGAGTATCTTTCATCATCATATTTAAGCATATTTTTATGGTTTTGGAAAGGAGATGACACAAAAATATATTTTAGAAAAGTACCCAGCATTCTAAGGGTTAAGACACACTTCCTTTTGAAGCCATGTTGTCGGGATGGCTTTCAGCCACTATTAAAGATGTACTACCTTATGTCACACATTTACACATTTGGCATATACAAAAGTCATAAAAAGAACTATTAGGAGCACGGACAGATTCACTACCCCAACAGCCGCAATGTAACTGACATACTCTTGAAAACAGATTTAACCCATTACCAAACAATAACGACATTTAACCAGTTTGTTGTAGACGACTCTGGAAAAAAAAACATTGTAGGAAAAGGAGCAATTTTTCCTTTTCCTACAATGCTAACTGCCTTATCAGAGGATTACTCTCCAATTTCATCACATTTTGAAATGTCGTTTGCAAACTCTTTCAATTTAGAACCGTCGAAAACTTGGTGCTTGGTAAAGGGTTCTTCAAAATGCAACCATCCAAGCCAAAGGGAAGGGAGGTTTTATGATTTTCGCCAAAGCCTTATGTTAGTCTCCAGGCGCCGGGACATCATACGGAATTCGATTAATGGGTATCAGATAGTCTGGCCGCACTATCCAGCCGTGAATGTGGCCATTGCAGGACAGTGATGCAACAAATGCAAGGTGGCCTGTGAACTGTACCGGAACCGGAAATGATTAGAAATTTGGATGTAAAATGGCGGTTTTGATTTGGTCCATAGATGGGGTGTTCTTTTTCATATTGCTCTACGAAGTTATATCTGTTTTCGTCTCTGTCTTTGTGGAAGGTATTAGTTTTGACCTTTTGCTCTCAAGACATGGAACGGTTTGAATTTATGAAAGAATACTGAATATTTGTAAAATTTCATTTTGTAGGTGAGAGTTGTGCCTTTTTTAACAGCCTTTCCAATGTATTGTTTAAACTTCGACGTAAAACAGATTGCATACGCAAATCATAATATGTCTTTTATGCTCAATTTAACATCTATCACGTATAGGCATTTAGAAACAAAATTTACAACGGAGATAGGCCCTTTCATCACGATGGTTCCATGCAAATATTAAGATTTAAACTTTGTAAGTGTCGTCTGCAAAATTGATCAAAGTTTTGGATGCGTCTCATATAATCACATCGCGGATGGTCACTTGTACTTGATCGTCGTTTTTCCTGCTTTGGCAGAAGATCGTTTGATTGGATTGACTCGTCCGTCTGCTTCAATCAATCATAAAGGAATCTATCATCACCAGACCTCCATATTTTCTGATAACCCCTGGTCGATTTTCCTTATAATAGACTGTGTCCGTCTGGGTTTTAACGTCTGTAAGTCGGCCATAACTGTTAGAAGTTTAATCGGTCATCTGGTATATAGCAATGGGTTAAAGATGTCTTAGGTTCCTTAAATTCTGCTAATGAATCTGCAATATATCCTCTTTGTAAATCACAATTATTGCTTCTGTATCACTTAATGAAATAGAGGATAGTACTTCTGTATCACTTAATGAAATAGAGGATAGTACTTCTGTATCACTTAATGAAATAGAGGATAGTACTTCTGTATCACTTAATGAAATAGAGGATAGTACTTCTGTATCACTTAATGAAATAGAGGATAGGACTTCTGTATCACTTAATGAAATAGAGGATAGTACTTCTGTATCACTTAATGAAATAGAGGATAGTACTTCTGTATCACTTAATGACATAGAGGATAATACTTCTGTATCAATTAATGAAAAAGAGGATAGTACTTCTGTATCACTACTTGAAATAGAGGATAGTACTTCTGTATCACTTAATGAAAAAGAGGATAGTACTTCTGTATCACTTAATGAAATAGAGGATAGTACTTCTGTATCACTTAATGAAATAGAGGATAGTACTTCTGTATCACTTAATGAAATAGAGGATAGTACTTCTGTATCACTTAATGAAAAAGAGGATAGTACTTCTGTATCACTTAATGAAATAGAGGATAGTACTTCTGTATCACTTAATGAAATAGAGGATAGGACTTCTGTATCACTTAATGAAATAGAGGATAGTACTTCTGTATCACTTAATGAAATAGAGGATAGTACTTCTGTATCACTTAATGAAAATAGAGGATAGTACTTCTGTATCACTTAATGAAATGGAGGATAGTACTTCTGTATTACTTAATGAAATAGAGGAAAGTACTTCTGTATCACTTAATGAAATAGAGGATAGTACTTCTGTATCACTTAATGAAATAGAGGATAGTACTTCTGTATCACTTAATGACATAGAGGATAATACTTCTGTATCAATTAATGAAAAAGAGGATAGTACTTCTGTATCACTACTTGAAATAGAGGATAGTACTTCTGTATCACTTAATGAAAAAGAGGATAGTACTTCTGTATCACTTAATGAAATAGAGGATAGTACTTCTGTATCACTTAATGAAATAGAGGATAGTACTTCTGTATCACTTAATGAAAAAGAGGATAGTACTTCTGTATCACTTAATGAAATAGAGGATAGTACTTCTGTATCACTTAATGAAATAGAGGATAGTACTTCTGTATCACTTAATGAAATAGAGGATAGTACTTCTGTATCACTTTATGAAATAGAGGATAGTACTTTTGTGTGTGAGAACAGCAAAATCTCCATTTAGTTAGTTGGATTTAATGTTCTTAAAAAACCAAGGGAAGCACCGTGCTCAATGAAAGTTCCCTTGCTATTGGCGTATTAGTCACATGAAATTAACAATTCACCGTCACTGCCTGCTTACCTTCTTATTCACAGTTCTCAAGAGTAAAGATTCGATAACTTTAGGACGCTATGACACCAACAAAATAACGACAGAAAGTATGGTTGTCGAGCATTGGACTCCAATGACTCAAAAGCTATATCTAGTCTTTATGATTTGTTCATGGTATAATGCTGCGTTAAGGGGACAATGGGTGCAGATGCTTGGAATCAGTTACTAATCTTACTATTGATCAATTTGAAAGGAAATTGCTATTCAAATCTGAACGGAATTAAGTTTATCACGAAGACTCCACGTTTTATTGGTTAAAGTTAAAGCACCAAACACGTGTTCTTTCCCAACCAAAGAGAATCTTAAAAGAGGCAACGTTGACACTATTAGATTATCTGGCATTTCAGTCTTGATACCGTCTTTGTACTGGGGAAATGTAAAAGATAATACGCCTGCAAGAACAGCTTTGGATGTTTTTTCCCCGAAACGCTTTACGGAAATGATGCAAATGTGTGTATGTAATCTGAGAGTACAGATACTTGACCATAATGCCTTATTTGGGTTTACATTCATTGTTTGATATCAACCTTTTCGAAAAAGTTGTTAGGTTCATTCATGCCATTGTGCTAATGTTTGCAAACAAGGCACTTGAGGCACGCGGGTTAGATACCAACCGGCGCTGCAGGTTTCGTATTTTGGCAATACATTTTTAGGACCCTGGCCTTGTGTTGATGAATTACATATAGCTAAAGCACTGCATTAAACCCTTTACGAAAACACTGATTAGTTTTTGATGCATGTTTAAACCCGATACCAACTGGCACTATTTTCACAGACAGAATATTGCATGGTGATTCCCTTTCTATGACTAGAAGTAGGAATAGAGAGTGTCCCAATCGTATGTGACCCTAATAGATATATACATGTACAAGATGCAGATACGAGCTGCAAAGATATATATGTGTATGAATGAAACATCGACAATTGATTTCAGTTTGAAGCCTTCTGTCAAATGTCTCCTTCGTCAGTGAAATTACCAAAACCCATTCGTGCGGCAATTGGAATATTCAATCACGGCCAGACGGATGGCTTTACGACAGACGTTTGGCGTATGAATACATCATGTGGAAATATACTTGGCAGGGAAATATGTTTTTTGGCTCTACCTACCGTAAAACAGTCTTAAAGTGTTCATTTACGACTTTGTCCCTCTATCAGTGACAAAGTATAAATACTTGTATATTAAATGTTTAATGTAAAACAAAATACACAGGTATAAATATAAGTACAATATTCCGTTCAAAGAAGAAAGAATTCTTTCAGAATGAATGTAAAGATCTTGTGCCATTTAGACTATGTCACTACCAAGTAAAATGAGACTACATCCCTTATTTAGCACAACTTTCTAATGGTTACAATGGTTCATTCGAACCAAAGAGCCCACTCCTCTACGTCATTTAACACCATTATATGATGGTGTTAAGATTTCATACATACGCAATAGTCCCAAGGGACATTTTGCCTAGCCCATTAGCCAATCCTTCAACTTACCATGTGTGGTAGACATCATGCAATGGTGCGTACTTTGAAGACTAAATTAAAATTTATATACCTATAAAATGATGATGTATGCGAGTTGTCGTTGAATCGACAACACAATTTGCGGCAGTGAATCGACTGTTGAAGAAAGTTGTGGTTTCAGGCATCTTTACACGTCAAGCAATGCATTCTGTGTATTTTTTAGATATGATATGCTTTTCGTTTGATAATCATAATGGGAATGGTCAATATATGAGATTCGGTGAATCTTTGAAACAATGCTTTAAATATAGATGGACTGAGTACTGACAGATAATTGGAACAGGAAAATATATGTCACATTTTTTTCAACAGAAAACCACAAAGAAAATGTATTCTGCTCAAGATAGTTCTGTCGCCTCTTCGAGTTTGGGCAAGCCCCTACATTTCAAATCGAAAAATGGGTAACACAATGACATTATAGAGAAAGTCAAAAGACAGCCTAGGAATCCCTGAGGTCGATAACATTGAGCGTTAATTCTCATAATACGTAAAGCGTTGTTATACAAGAAAAGGTACTTTCTTGCGCATGCGTCAGTAAATTATATTATCTCATTTACGGTTGTAGTGAAAAGAAAAAGTTCAACAGTTGTCTGGTTATGTGTGTTTTATCGCAGATCCGAAAGGTCAGTGGTCAGAATATATTTATACCAACTTGGTGTGAAACCTCTGCGATTTCGGCCGTAACATTTCGTCTCGGCATGTGTACTTTTGTTAAACGCAGACTTCATAGCTGCTGCGCTTTGAACAGGTCATTTTGAAATTTTTACTTTTGTTAAACGGTGATTTCATAGTTGTAGCGCTTTGGAACTGTATGTATACAGCTAAACCCTGTACCAGGTTGGTAAGCAAAGCTATGTTTTGGGTACTTTAACCTTTAACCCAATTCCTTCTTCGGTTCCTTAGATTATACTGTTGACCAACAGCAAGATATTTGTTCCACCGACTTGGCCAACCTTATTGTACAATGAAGCTAGGGATTTTCCTCCTTCGATTATGAGCCGTGAAAAACAATATAATTATCAAAACTGTATACGCAAAATCAAAACCAAATATAGGATCACAAGTAACACACAACCTTTTGAGGTTTTGCAGCAGGTCTAGATAGTGAGCAATGGTTGAAAATTTATAAAACGTTCGGAACGTATATTTTCCTGCCATTTCATCTGTTCAACGTGTGATTGTACTCCTACGAGCTCTGGGGTTCGTTTAGCACTACTCTGATAGAACGGCGCTAACGAATGTGAAATATTAATAGATCTGTCAAGCTTGCTCCATATCAACTCTATATAATAGAACATAACACTCGCTGTTGTAAACAAACACTAAGCATGACAAGCGGAAAAATAAAACGGGTCGTAAGCGTTTTTTCTTTTGCCGTCTGTCTGTAAAGGTTTGGCTGCTGATTAGACTAGAATTATAGGATTATTTGCCTGATTATTGACGATGATAGTTGCAGATTGTTGGTGAATTCGTACCAAACTTTTTCTAATTCTTAACCCTTAGAATGTTGGGTAAATTTCTAAAAACAGATCTTCGTGTCGCCTGCTTTCCAAAAGCTTAAATATCTGCTGCATTTTGACGATGGAAGATGCTCAGAGTAGCAAACAGGCAAGATCACAGGCAGCCTGTTTGCATAAGTAAGACGTCGATTCCAGCACCATAAGGGTTAACTATAACTCAACTCATTCTCCTTTTTCGGTATTTGTGCTTATTTAGACGCTCTGATTATTTATCGTAACATCTCATTTCCCCCTCGTCGCAGCGTTTTCAATCTGATTCAGATGATTAAACGAGTATCTACAAACTATTCATGGAAAATCATCCGTAAAACATGTCTTGTACACCCTATAATCGAATGACAAAAAAAAAACATTTATTTCGTATGACCGTTTTAAACATGTTTTCACCATAGTATTTACAGACAGCAAAGGAATGAACCATTTAATAAAAGGAGGAATTTGCTCTTCATGAGTAATTTCTTCGTTTGTCAATGTAGTTTCAATCAATTAAAGAGAAACTGTAATTTTATATATTTCAAAATTGTCGTGTGCTGTTCCTCTCAATTTGGATAAGTCAAATAATCCCAAATGGGGGCTTTGGTTAACGTGCAAATAACAGCTTACAGCGGCGCCAAATTTGTCTGGCAGCTATTCGAGGGTTAAATCTCGCTTTCTACATGAGCGGGTTCACTCTCTCCGATCTTGTTTTAACCCTGTATTAACCCTTTGACTTTCATATATTAGCACGTTTTTTTTTTACACAAATATGACAATGAAAGAAAGTATTTCAAAAAAGAAGCACTTGCTCGGTGTAATCAATTTCTCGTTTTGTCATAACGGGTTCTACCTAAAATCACAATAGAACTCCGAATTCTCCTACGTCATAATTGACTAAATATGTTGATTTCGATGTGAACCACAGTCGGCATGCCCTTTGACTAGCCACTGTAGAGCCCTAGCCTTGACTGGCGAAATCTAGGAAAGCCAGGAATGACCACACCAAGTCTTGTTTAAAATCCCTTCATATAGTTCTATTACCTGTTAAAGTCACGTTAAAACATAAAGACAGCTAAAGTACAACATCAAGTCATGCTAAGACAATATCAGTCTAAGTACCACACAAATCCGTGTTAAAAGGCTGAAGACACCAAGACCTGTTAATTACATCAAGTCACGTTAAAGACCTAAAGACAGATAGGTATCACATCAAGTCACGTTTAAACCTAAAGACAATGTCAGTAATGGCTTCCCCCATGGCACTCTTGTTAATTGGGGTGGGGGTGGGTGGGGGGTGGGGAGGGTAATCAAACGAGTTAAAAGCATGTTAATTGGGGTGGGTGGGGGGGGATTCAAACAAGTTAATAGCAGTTGTCATGTGTCATGTAAAAGAGAAGTCTACCGAATGGTATCCATGACCTTAACGATAAAACTTAAATCGGTGAATACTGTGTTGACTTTCAGACAAAAATTAAAATAAAATTTAGTATGGTTAAAAAGGAAACTAATTTTAATGTTATTTTGGGACGGATGTTAGACAGAGACAGTCTTAAGGCATGGCTGCGCATGTCGTACTGTGAACACGTTATGAATTCGCGATTTTAAAAAGAAAGGATTGGTTACATTAAAGGGACGTTTCGATATAATCTAGTTTATTTTATGGTTGCAATGTTAATCGGAAAATTACGACTGTGCTATCCGTTTTAGTTTGTACTTGATATGCAAGTAAGAATGAATTCGAGTTGTTAACAAGCAATAAAGCAATTCATTGTCAGCCGATAGATATTAAGATTTCTTACGATGAAATAAGAACTTACACTTAGTAAGTAACTCCCTTTTATCCAAAAAGCCGATATTGGAAATGTCGGATACATTTGTGTCATGCTGGACAAGGAGTAATCGATAAAAAGTAAACCACATATGTAACATTTTCTTTCGAGAAACGCATATACCACACAATAAACCTTCATCAGTTTTTAGGTACGGTTCTTTAAAGTCGGTATTTCGCCTATAAACGAAAGAACATCTGGTCGTCTAGAAAAGGTAACAAACCAAAATCAAATAAATGAAAACTTTTCCTATAATTAGTCATTGAACACATTGTGGCCAAAATAAAATGTGCTCTTCATGAACTGGTAGCCCGTTTTGTAAAACAACAATGGACATCGGTTGAGTGACATTCATCCAGTTTATATGCCAGCTTGTACCAAAAAGGACAACATGTTGGTAGTCAGGTTTCCGACCGTGGTACCCCGGAAAATCCTAATATGAGAACGAATGCAAACCCAGGTTAACGTCAAATACTTAAAGAGTGTTCTTGCCTTTAGTGCAAAGGACACTGCAATGTAACTCAACATATCTTGAGCACGGCATTGAAGCACATACAAAACACATTAAAACATGAAATGAATACTTAAAGAAAAGGGTCGTGATAGAGAAGCCAAAGTCATTAGCATTATTATGAAGTAAGGGGGAGGGTCATTGACTTTTTATGCATCCTATAAACGTACATCTAAAATGAGCATCCCTGTCAAGAAAAGGAAACAGATGTCGTGTATCTAAACGCAGCAATGCTTCCATGTTCATTAAGTGTACTTCGTTCGTGCATTTACAACCAAGTATGGCTGAATGTGTCATAGACATTTCCCTCATTAATAACGCACTCGTTACAAGGCCACTGTGGCGCATTTGTAGAGCCTGGGCCTATGATAACTGTCGATCACCGTTAGTGCCAGGACTAACCGACACAATGGCTCGAGAACTCTTTATGTATTAAAAAACATAATAAAAGTTATGAATTTAAGTTGTAAGAACTTGCTTCGCAATTGATGTGAAATTAATAAGTTTAAAATAACTTGCAACAGGCAAATGGGGGGGAAAATACACATTTCTGACAGAAGAAGCAGAAGAAGCATTGTACAAATTTGGCAACACCACTCTTTTACACAATGATTTCAACCAAAATACTTCATAAATGCTACTTTTCTTACTACATAAGTGTCAAGATTTTGTATATTTATTTTGGCTTTTTTCTTGAACCCGTGGATGAAAATGTGTATGACACCCTGGGTTAACACAGACGCTTGATCGATTACCCTTCATAACACCCATAACTCACGAGCCCACCTTAGCGGTGAATATGCAATTAGCCTTGATGCCCCCAATATCGTCGACATATCTATGGCGCAATGATACCACTTCCGGTTACTGATTAATTACGCACACAGTTTCCCGCCAGTGCGCTTAAGGTGATGTGGTGCAATACCTCATCCGGGATCTCTATCAAATACAGTCATGTAACAAGAGTGTGTGGTTTGTAATGAAACTTTTTAGACTTTTGTCTGTAATCATAGCTCAAATGTTATATCAAATGTCCTATTGCATAAATTACATTTGTTTCTTGTAGAACAAATTTGTATATCTTTGTGTTCGGTTATAAACGATGCATATTGCAAAGGGATTTTATATAACGATCTACAATTGCTGGTTCACTGTTATTTCTACTGCTAATGTAAATAAGTATATTGAAAATCGGTTTGTTTGATTTGAGTTTCACAAAGTATGAGATCATATCTACTACTTCATCCTAATATGGAGATGTGATATTTTGTTTTCAAAATGTTAACTCCCTATGGAAAGGAAAATAACATAAAGTCGAAGAGGACCAATCTGAATTGGAGGTTTTCTCCTTTCAATATAATGATCTTTTTCTGCATTAAGTTTTGCAGAATCATATTTCATCTTTCGAATAAACATTTCAAAGGAAGCATGATGCGCTATTATTGAATCAGAATACCGATTTATATTCGTAAAACCTTTAAATCAATCGTATAAAAAGCCATCGATCGATAACCATGCAACCATTGGCAATTGGCATTTGGCAGGAGCAATGATATAAGGCAACTCCGATGTCAAAATCAGAAATATAGGACTCAATTAACATCGCATCCGTTATGTAGCCTGCAATTTGCATTTAGAATACGCGGAATTCGTTTCTCAAAGAGTAACAACACATTATCATATGCAATATCTCATCAAAAGAGATATTTTGTCTTTTACTTCCCATGAAAATGTGTTTTCCATTTTCATAGACCATTGAGGTTAATGTAGAAATACATACAAAATATTTCTGTGAATGAGGTATAGTTTGGAAGAGCGAAAAGCACGAACATTTTCAATTTTTGACGTATCTGCAGCAACATTCTTAAAACATTAAATTACAAAAAAGAAAAATATTTTTGATGAACTTAAGTCAATGTTAATCCAAAACCAATTGTTCCCTTTAAATATTTATGTACTATGTTGGTAAAACCTACCAGAAAAGAGATAGGCAATGGTACAACTGGAGTACATAAGATACAAGCACTAGTTTTTCCCAACCCACACTTGCAAAACTAATCTAGTTCCACTTTAAAGTCATTATAGGTCTTTACGCAGAGCCTAATGGTTCTGTAAATCAATCAATCAATCGTTACATCTCGTGTATTCATGCAACATGCAATATTTTCATCAGTCTTCAAAGAGCTTACCCTTAGAATGCTGGGAAATTTTCTTAAAATATATGCTTGTGTTGCCTCCTTTTCAAAACCTTAAAATATCTGCTTTATGTTGGGTATGAAAGATACTTAGAGTAACAAGCAGGTTAGATCGCAGGCTAGCTGCCAGTTTACTTGGCGGCTTGCCTGGATCTAACCCGTTTGCATAAGTCGGTTCCAGCACTATAAGGGTTTATACAACCCAAATGCACTACAAAGGGTATGTAACAATCTGGGTGCACATTGTATGCAGTTTTCCTCATTATATGCATTTTGATTTACCCCTTTTTGGCGCGCTTTGTTACTAAATTCGCGCTAGTTCATATCAGCATTTTTTTGTAACCCAAAATATTTTTATTCTAAGAAAGGGCAAATACTTTCTACTTCGACAAAGTTCACTTGTATGTACCCTAAAGTACACGCCACAATTTACAAAAGTAGCTATTAAATGCTTTTAAATCGCAATATCCTAACGGGATCCTGACGCTGTGTTTAAAAGAATCGCTCCGTCGAAAGGAATCTAACAATTATTCTTAACACGTGTCACCCGGGTAAAGAAGATAAGTTATCTCTAAATGGAAACAATTCCCTTAATGTTGGTATCTTGTCTTCTGTCTCCCTTGCTGTCTCTTTATTTCTCATTATACATGTCTTTCGTTGTCTACTTATCTCTACCGTACGGCATAAAATCGGGATTCCGTTTAATAGTCGGGTTATCAAATTACGATCTTTACTCTTTACTCGGGGTTACTTAACGCAATAAAACGAGCTCACACTGATGAGAAGATTTCATGAAAGTAGACTGTGCTTCCATTAAACTGTCTTGTAGTACGATGTATCCGCTTTGCTAACGAGTCTTCCATGCACAGATTGCAAGATAACATCACTTTCCGCGACACCCCGTATCTATTTACTCCATAACATCCCACTGTGTCGCTTAACCCTTTTCCAAACAATAACGACACCTGACCACCCTGTTGCAGACGACTTTAGAAAACATTGTGGGAAAAGGAGAAATTGCTCGTAATGAGCAATTTCTCCATTTCCCACAATGTTTTCTGTCCTTCCAGATGATTATTATTTAATTTCATCACATGTTGAAATGTCGTCTGCAAATTCTTCCAAATTGGGACAGTCGAAAATGTGGCGTTTGGGAAAGGGTTAAGAACGCTATTTATATGATATACGTTGGGAGAAAGCATTGTATGTGTGCCTGAAGCAAGAGGGAGAGAGAGAGATTCGTTGCTCTTTTCTTTTAAGTGTATTCTCACAAAAGTGTTTAGAAGTGTTTTGAAGACACATGCTTCTAAATCAATGTCAATTAGACATGGTGCTGTCAACTTGATTAAAGTTGCCATCGAAACATTGCTAAATGTCTTGAAAGCGACACGTCTTTGAATAGTATGCTTTAAAGAAGAGTTATCAATTAATCAGTATGAAGCTGTCATTCCCTTCAAAGAGCATACGTTGCAAAAGTGTAATGCATCAGGGTAAAACACCATAACACTGAAGACATGCTTGGTTTTCATCATCGACAATTCAATAATGATGTTTTATATTTTCCATGGCAAAAAAAGTAAGAAAGACCCCGATCACTCAGTCAAAGGAAATACAATAGAAATCAGAAGAACTTAGTAAGCGACATTCGATGAACAAATAATGACAGAGGAAGCGTCTTCCTTAGCATGCAGCCGGGTGATTTATCCTTTCCGACCATTATCAATTTTCGACGGAAAAACAAACGTTACCGTTACATTGATTCCTTGCCGCTGGATGTTACCCATGTCGTTAGTTATAAATCACAGGGAAGCGAGTGAATGCCACATTTGATTGTCTCTGTTTGTTTCGTAGAAACGTTAATTGATGACATGCAACATATCAAACGTGCATGCTTCCGGCTAACATGCAATGCGTCTATTAACCTAGATCATATTTATAGTGTTCTTAACCCTTAGATTGCTAGCTTATTTTCTAATATTTTGGTCGTCTGCTTTCTCAAGCCTTAAATACCTGCTTAATCTTCTTGAAGAAAGATACTCAAAGAAGCAAACAGATTAGATCACAGGCCAGCCGCATTTACTTGGTGGCTGGCCTGGATTTAACCTGTGTGCATAAGAATGAAGTCCGTTCCAGCACTATAAGTGTTAAGCGATTTCCTCTTATTACATTGTGTTACCATTTCATATGAAAAGCAACATCAGACGACAACGTAATAAAAATGAAAGTGAACATTTTTGTTTATTCTATCGTGCTGATCGTCTACTTTTGTCAGAAGGGTTTCATTTTTGTAAATAAAAATGCGTTTAAAATCGCAGGGATATAAAAGACGACGCCATTTCGAGACTTGCTTTAAAGTACATTAATGTTGGCCAATCGAAGGATCACTAGAATTGTCATTGCTTGCGTTCTTCCTATAGAGAAAGGTAATTTCGTTTACAGATTTTTTATAAGACCTGTCTAAGTTTTAAAAAGATGGCTACATGAAACATCTCAATATGAAAACAAGACAATCACTCTGAATATACATTCATCTTGGTTGTCAAAATAAATCAATTAATCTTTCTTCTCGGAGCAATTTTGAAATAATTCAAAGCATACGTTCGTGTTGTTTGGTATACGCTCTTCTTTGACGTCTGCTAAAATTGTCTGCTATGAGCTTTTCGCGGCTTTGTGGAGAATGTTATTTTTATACATAGACCCAATGGTTCCGAGCCAACATACATTATTTCGAACTGAAATCTGGTCGTACCAATACCCCTCCTTATCACCATTACATAGAGTGTCATAAAGGGAAGCCGTTTTTCTTATAGGCGTTTACACTGTGCCAACATTATTTCACGGATGTGTTCCCAAGAACTTGACAGGGATTTGCAGTGTCTTGTCCATGGACACTCTATCGAGAAACCTAGTGTTGCTGGTGAGGCTTAAACACGACAGCCGAGTGTCGCTAGTCCTAAACATTAACCAATGGGTCAAGCAGGACCCTAGGGAAGCCATTGATTAGTTGTTTGACTTTGTTTGATATATAGTTATAGATTGCATGATCTAATTATATATAACCACAACCCATTAGTGGTAACATTTAATTAAAAACCGTCTGCTACTACATGGTCTCCCAACATCATGTCTTGTAGTTAAATCAAACATATCCGTTACTTGAGAAATCAAAGCGCTGATACCGCTGAAGGACTAAGGTGCGTTTAAAGTTAAGCAAGATGATTGAGGATACATTTGAAAATTTCTTTGGGCAACATCTCGAGGAAAAAAGCTGCTCCTTTTACCACCATTACTATAATCATTATTTCTGTGAACATAGACTAAACGATAGTCTATTTTTCGAACATCTGGACATTTTACGATTTCCCATGAGGCAACAGTTTTAATAATATAGAGCAAAACAAAGCGAGTAAAACCAGACTACATTCCTAGTTCCAAGAAGGTATAAGTCCGCACAGTGAAGGCGGATGTTTAATGAGTAATTGGGGTCGACCGCTGTTTGTGTATCGATAAAGTACCGTCCCTCAAAAAGTGGTATGTGAATTCAATGGACTAAGGTGCAAACGCACCCTAAGTCCAAAAACGCATGTGAGTACACCAAATGGACACACATATAAATTATATTTACATTACAAAGAAGATTCTGACACCAATTCGTCTTACATACTGTACAACTAACTGACGTAAAAAAGAAATTGCCGTAGATTTCAATTACGATAAATTGCACATTACTCTCGGATTTCGATCTCTATTCGGAAGAATAGCCTTCAAGGCATACACTTTCGTTTTCTCGCTCTAAAGGGCCAAATGCAATTTGGAATCTCTTATATCTTAAATTTGGAATCTTGTTAAGTAAATGCCGAATAAGGCGGATCTATGACTAGCCTGTGATCCTGGGTAGCTTTTTACAAGGCATTTAATGCCAAGCACCTGCGTAAGTTCAAAGAAACATTGTCTAGTAACTTCAAATTGGAAAAAAGCATCGGTTCTCTGGAGCGCCTCAAATGACTTGCCACTTACATTATTGTACATTATTATATTATTGTTTAAGATGATATTCATGCACGTCGTTTATGACTTCTGTGACAACATTCAATCTATAGAAGCAATTTCATTTTCAAAGGATTCAAAGCTTTGTGAAAGGCGCGGTAAAATTGTCGGGACTAGCCTACAAAATAGTGCAACTCCTGGTTTAGTATTCAGGAAGCAGTCATCGTGAGTGAATTCAATAAGCTTCAAGCTTTCGTCACAATTGATGTAAATTAAATATGTTTAAACTAAAGATAAAATACACGAGCAAGTCCCTTTTAAAGGCGTGTAGGTTTGACCCTTTCGAACTAATGCTTCAGGAAATGGGATGGGATTCAGAAAGAACACGACTGTCTCACCAAGAACACCAAACCCTAATGTCAGGATATTGGCTGGGCCTTTGTTTAGAAGTCGGCATTATTTCTTGTGATTTATCTTCCTATAAATTCCCGTTTCTCTGACATACGATTGCGTTCTTCTTCGCAAACGGTCGGTTGTCCAAAAATAGACTGTAAATGTGTATCACGGCTAGAACACTAGTACATTACTTGGCGACAAACAATTCTCACAGTAAGATGGGAGAGTCTTTCTCCGCCCACTGTTGTTGTTGTTGTTGTTGTTGTTGTTGTTGTTGTTGTTGTTGTTGTTGTTGTTGTTGTTGTTGTTGTGTTGTTGTTGTTGTTGTTGTTGTTGTTGTTGTTGTTGTTGTTGTTGTTGTTGTTGTTGTTGTTGTTGCTTTATCTAGTGGATTGGCAAGTGCACTCATTCCAAGTGTGTTATTCTTAGATGATTTAAAAACTCATTTATTTCACATCATTTGTGAATGTTTTTGAATTTAGACTTATCACTCTCAATTGTGCTTCCTGAAAACAAAACCGGTACCTTCGTCGAAAAAGTATATAAATGAAATGAATGAAATGCATTTTCCCTGATAATGGAATTTACGTCTGTTCCAAATTATAAGCAACGACAGGCCACAAAACATAGCAAGAATCAAAAAAAAAAGTTGAAGATATTTGGTTTGATACCATTAAGGATTTTTTGAGACCAACGAGGACAAAAGGCAATTTCGGAAACAACGATTCGTCAGAAACAGTTGTGACAAAAGGATGAATTGCTCATCATGAGCAACTTATCCTTTAGTCGCAACGGTTTCTTAAGTCTTCTTCATTTAACACGTCAAAGAGCAGTGCACTACGGGATTAAACAAGGATAAAACTTAAAGTTAACAAGTGTATAGACTTTCTTCTTGGTATCCTATTTCAGGAACAATTTTCACACGTGAACATGATATACCGAGTATTTTGCTTCCGGTATCCATCAATCCTCTTCACCTATGTTTCACCGAATATACGCATGCGTATTCGGTAATTGGTATGTTTGTGAAATTCTGAGAGAAATAGATTTTGTTTTTAACTTTGACGAATGGTTTTTACAAATCTGCGTATAGATTCATCTTATGGGGATTGGTTTCCTCGATGGTATATCCTAATCGAACTGTTCTACATTTTCGTGCAAAACTCTAGGGATGGTAAATTCATTCAAAACGTCACGATCTTCTGTTTTGAAAAGCTTCAAATACAGCATGATAAGAGAAATAAAACTAACGGTATGCTTATTTTTTCTATTCATATGGGGTTTTACATCGCGTCAACAATATGGAGGAAGACCTAATTCTAAACTACCCACCCATACGCGCTGGTTAAGCCGGGTAGAACCGTTAACACACCGTTAGTCAGTCGGGAGACTGTCTCTAATGAAAACTTATGTAATGACTCATTTTATTTTGACTTTCACATTTTCCCATCTGTGAACAAGGACCTTTAACGTTGGCGAGTTGCGAGTCGTTTATCTGCATAGATAAATCACCAGAAAACGGATTAAAGTTATTAAAAACCGGTGATGCGGAAGAAACAATAAATCTTTCGCGCAGCAATATGGTATTGCGTTGTTCACAGAATAGAAAATTGCACACAAGGGAAATCGACTGCAATGAATGGCATCTGAATATGTTTGACTGGTGAAATGCCGTTTAAGTGTATGTCGAAACGTTTAAGCTTAACAAATCTAACGGGGCCTCCGTGGCCTAGTGGTTAGAGTACAGAACTTCAAATCACATGGCCCCTCTCCGCGTGGGTTCAAATCCTGAGAGGGATATGGATTTTCATGAGAGGCAGTCTCCCGACCGACTTACGGAATGCCGATGGTTCTACCCGCCTTGACCAGCCCTTATGGGCAGTTGAGGATGGGGTCTTCCTCCATCATTAAGAGTCGGGCATCGCTACATACCTGAAATAATGTTGATGTGATGTAAAACCCATACGAAAAAAAAATCTAACAAGTACGTACGAGTAAATGGCAATAAAATTGGTATGTGATCGATTCGTTAATATTCATTCATGCATGGGCATAAATCGCAGAACGTATCAGAAACATTATATCCCATTCCCCTTATTGCAACATTACTCAAAACGGTTCCTTCCCATATATCACAAAGAAAACGTCAACCTTTCTTTCCTGTCTGTTTAACCTGGTCGGTTTTCTGATTTGAAATTCTCGCATTTCTCCCTTAATCAATTACCAAGCATTAACGGCCTTTAACCACTTGATTGCAGACGACTCTGGAAAAGATTGTGCAAAAAGGAGAAATTGCTCGTAACGAGCAATTTTTCCTTTTCCCACACTGTTTTCTGTCCTATCAGAAGATTATTTTCCAGTTTCATCACATTTTGAAATGTTATCTGCAATCTCTCTCAATTTGGGACAGTCGAAAATTTGGCGTTTGGTAAAGGGTAAATATCCCCTCCCAAAAAGGATATCTAATGATTCAGGTGCTCGAAAGCTTGCAAATCTTGAGGAAAAATCTAAATGATCTTGGTATCCTTGCTAACTGAGCAAAAAAATAGAATATGATGTCCGGTATTGTGAAACATGACATCCGTCTATGTCATATGGCGTAGGCTACGATACACATTTCATCGAAATTAGTTTTTTCTCATGTTCAAGCTGTGTGCCATATATAGCACGAAAGATTGGCTATATGGATTTAATAACTTCACCCATTCGTTTATAGTACAGATATGCTTGTTTCAATTACTCTTTTTTAAGGTACCAGTACTTCATGAATAAACAACAATTGCTGCAAAAGGGGTGATTAATCGTTTCCTTTTTGTCAGGGTAGTTCCGAATGTTTTCTCCTTTAGATGCCCCCAAAGACAATTGAATTGGCGGCTGGCCTGTTATCTAACCTGTTTGCTACTCTGAGTATCTTACCTCATCAAATTTAAGCAGATATGTAAGGTCTTAAAAAGCAGACGACACAAAAACCTATTTTTAGAAAATTACCAAGCATTCTAAGGGTTAAGCAAGCTTCATTATCATGGCTGTAGCCACTTGAGGTAACTAGGCCGGACTTACGTGTTTCGGCACACAAAAGGCGGATTTTTGACGCATTGTTGGCCACCCAAAGCATACAAAGTATACAAAACATGACCTTACAGGCTCACGGTTGCGTTATGCGGACAAACACTCGAGGACTACTTTTCGCCGTATTCCTTCGCAATATAAACACACTCCTTGCGTTGGATTAATTTCATTTGTTTACCGACGTTTTGCGTGATTTATTTGCAATAGCTATGGATATTCACTCATTCGTTTCTGTTGAACTATGAGATCGCATCTTCTTCATTTCAAATAAAGGGTCTGTCATTTTGTTAGTTCAACAGAGATGAAATATTCTTGACACAGAAGTATGTTAGGTTCAACTATGCTATTTTATCGAAGAACCTACAGTTAATTTTGCACTGTGCTTGTAAGAATTTGCTTATACTCTAATAAGAAGTCCCTGATCTAGCTAAGAAAAACCATCCACACTCGGTTGTCTGGGTCAAAGCTTCATCCCTATTAAGCCAAACTATTGCCTAAGAATGAACTATTTTATCTAATAAAGCAATCATAGACTGTATGAATAAACGCATTATTGTATAACAATTAGACAAAACACAAAGAAATCCAGTTGATAAAGTAAATGGAAGCCTTAGTTTTTTCTAGCATAAGCTGCCCAGCAATATGTCGTTGTGACTATGGAAATATTAACGAGAGGCAACCATACTCGACAAAAATAAACGGCTATTTGTATGAAAATTGGAAAGAGAAAGAAATCCAGTTGATACAGTAAATGGAAGCATTAGTTATATCTAGCATAAACCGCCGAGCAATATGTCGTCGTGACTAAGGAAACATTAACGAGAGGCAACCATCTGCCGCGTGCCGTTAATCATCTCTAATTGTTCTCCTGCAAAGTTACATAATTTATAAATATTGATTCAACACGAATCTATTAAGGCACCATGTCTTTTCAGCACGAACCCTTCCGTTCTTGATTTGCTCTTACCCAACAACCGCGATGGTACTGAATTAAACGTGTCCACTAATGTATGGGTGGTTATTGGTTCGATGGTCGTGCCAAAAGAAAACAGTAGGGTTGTCTTGCAGTCATGTCCCTCTGGAACATTTGACTGTAAAAGTCTGATTTGGGTCACTGGAATAAGAAACCCAAACTAACAAACTTAAAAAAGCAGCATCCCTCTCGGAAAGAACTATCTTTAATTCTAAAGTTCTGCACCAAAAGCTATGGTTCACCGTTTCATGTTCACAGCAGATGTAATGTATTTGAATCCTCATAACAGACAAATTATCATGCTGTCCTCATTTTTTCAATGCTTACTATTTTCTTCATGAAGTATAACGTGCATACATCGATCTATGCCGCTGTACGTATAGACATTAAGAACTTAATTCCCAACAAAAATTAAATGATATTGAAAAAAGAAAAGCTAATCCCATGATTTATTTCTCATCAGCTACCATTCTTTTCTTTTTAAAACAATTTTCTAGCGGGTTGTTACATGAACACCATCGCTAATATTCCTTCTGTTCAAATCTCACACGTAACATATTGGTACTCAACAGGCGGTCACGTGCGCATTCAGGCTTAACATGTCGTTAACAATTAAACAATCGTTGATACAAAAACCATCAAACCGGGATGTTCGCATACTCAATCACACGACTAAACATACATCATGCTGGCTGTGGTAAAAAAGCGAGGGGTCAGCTTTAAGCCAGCCGGCTAAATTATAAAGTAGACTTTCTGTATGCAGCTTTGACCCCGCCTCCTTGAGAGTTTCTCGGTATTAAATGGGTTGTACACTCAATTTTAGCAACGGATTACTCATTCTTTGATATGACATTTCCGAAGAATGAATGAAAGCATGCCCTAAAACGACGAAACTACTTTCCAGATAGGAAAAGACGTGGAAACTTTTGTCGAATCAAATGCACTGAGCAAATGCATTTAATCAATCTGTTTGACAGTACGTACCTAAGCATGCAGAAGATGACCGTAGAAGTTTACGGTTTGGGTATATGGCGAACACTCAATGTCTACAATCCTTTCTATGGCCTATTCCTTTTTTCATTAGGTGTTAACTCTTAATCGAGGATTCAATAATACATGTACATATAAGCAAATTCTCTGGTCGTGTATGCACCACACGTATTGTTCAACAACCCATTAAGAAAAAAACACAAAAAGAAACAGGCGTAGGCAATCTGGGAATAAACAATGCATGAAGGAAATCCTTTGTCATATCATTTGTTAAAAATGATAATACGTATAGCATTGCATGGAAAATATCTTCCGGATTCGATAACAGATTTGATACCGTGTCTGTGAAAGCGCGAGAAATGCAAGAATGCAATCGCCCACCCTGATCTCATGTTTATCCCCCAATCGTTTATATAATGTTTACGATACCCGACACAAAATACAAACAGACCGTTCCGTATCACAATCCCCTCACTACATTCTGTTCAAGAGTCGGCTATATAAATAAATGCATGAATTATTAATATACGGGTACAAAGATCTTTTCCAGACGAGTACAACATAAACAAAGACATTAGCCAGACTGGCTCATTTGGGAATCACACAAAAAGGCGGGAAAGTCACAGTCTATTATTCAATCGAAGTGTTCGCTTTTGACTTTAAAAGGCCATCTCTGTATGCAGTGCTAAACGGAAAATCAAATTTATCTGCACAACTCCTCGACATAATGAATAAAATTGCTATCTTACATAAAATAATAAAAAACAGACAACATAGGTATGAGGTTATGTCATTTAGTAAATGACGATAAATGATTACAAGTAGAACACAAACAATTAAATATTCAGCATTAGGAAAATGCTTACATCACATAATTGAAATGATGTAAGATTATGACATAATCAAGAAAATCAAAAATCAAGAAAATTACATAATCAGGTTTAATTATAAATCCCCCCAGTCAAGAATGCAGAATTTTCATTTGCGCAAATCTAATTCGCCATAGTTGTCATGAGTAAATTTGAAGTCTACTTTTCATAACCGAATTCATTAGCTACTGTCTAGCTGTCTGAGATTTGAATTTAGGTGTTGTTGGTTTAGAAATGTCTTTGCTTTTCAAAATCATACGTCATATGTTATACAAATCAACTCCCGTGTATCGTCTTTTCTTTTGGAGATAACCATTAAAGACAAGCGTTACATTTTTCCCTATTACAATTTGATTAAATATGACGGTAGCTGTAAATCTCACGTATAACCGGATGTGTATCTGAACAATGCAATTTTTGCTGCTGAAACACTTCGCGTTTTGACAAGATACTTCTAAAAGTTAAAGTTAATAAACATATATCTATCTCTTTGTGCTATTTCATGACTAATTCAAAATGAAAGCAACTGATAAAAGCAACCGATGAAAGCAATCACCTCAGATGGCATTTAGAATAAATGGCATATAAATAAAACATTGTCTTCTTATTGGGTACATGCCATTGTTTCGAATGAGGAAGGTTACGTATGTCTTCTGTTAACAAAGGGATTTCTATCATCCTCTTCTAAAGAAGCGTTGGGAAGCATGAATGTTTTCGAATGAAGGTTAAGGACAAACTAAATTATTCGTATTGAACGTCCTAAAATTCCAGACGAAATGGAGACTTGTAAATTTTATCTATCTACTATTTATATCGATTTCGATTTGGCCTCAACACATGATATAAGATAATGAACGTAACGAGCATTCGGATCATACATTTTAACCCAGGAAACATATTCGGGAAGGGAACGGTAAAAGTCTCTGGAATTATTAAAATTTACACTCACGTCTTGCCTCGAACCTTGAATAGATCGCTTTTCAATGGGTCCCGTTGGAATAGGCTTCACTCATTAGCCTTCACGTGCTTTGGCTTGTCTTGTCTCCGCGGATAATATTTCTATCACCTGCAAAATTTCATAAAACTTTTAGCTTAATCCTTACAATACTGGGTAATATTTTAAAAATAGATTTTTGTGCTGTCTTGTTTCAAAAACCTTCAATATCCGCTTAATGTTGTTGAGGAAAAATCCTCAGAGAAGCAAACATGTTAGATCACTGGCCAGCCGCCTATTTACTTGGCGGCTGAACTGGATCGAACATGTTTGCATAATCATTAAGTCGGTTCCAGCACTATAAGAGTTTTAAAAGTGACACAATGTGAATCCACCCTTCTCAATGACTCATGAATCTAATACTTTGATATCGGTAGCAATCATAACCTGAGAAATTAAGTAAGGTTCCGTCGGTATATTGGATAAATGCGCATGAAATTACCTTATTTTTTGGGGTAATCAAGAGCTTAGAAATGAAAGCATTCATGATGAAACGATATGGGGCAAAAAAGCCAAAAGCTTTTATTGCGACTTTGTCTGTAATACATTACCATACATACAAATAGGCCAAGAGCTTTGAGCGCGACCATATGTTAAAGACATTTCCATGCAAATAAATACGCCCAGAGCTTTCATCATAACCATATCTCAAAGACATTCCCGAACAAACAAATACGCCCAGAGCTTTCATCATGACCATGTCTCAAAGACATTCATGTAAAAACAAACAAGCTTAGAGCTTTGATCGCAATCATTTCTGAAAGACATTCCCGTACAATCATGTAGGACTTAAGATTTGATATCGATCATGACTAAATGACATAATAACATTTCTTTACAAAAAGAAAATCCACTCTGAGCTTTGATAGCGAACATATTTCAAAAGAAATTCCCTTATAAACAAATACGCTCGGAGCTTTGCTCGCGATCATGTCTTTAAAACATTGCCGTACATACAAATAAGCTTAGAGCTTTGATCTCGATCATGTCTCAAAGCCATTCCTGTACAAACAAATACGGCTTGAGCTTTGATCTCGATCATGTCTCAAAGACATTCCCGTACAAACTAAAACGCCAATAGCTTTGATAAGGACCATGTTTCAAAGTTTTGATCACGACGAATACGCTCAGATCTTTGATCGCGTCTTTTTCTTAAAGACACTTCCATACAAAAAAAATAACCTCAGATATTTGATTGCAATCATATTTCAAATGTTATTTCTGCTCTGAATCCGGGTATAAAATAGGGATTTTCAGCGCTGATGAGTGTGAATCATTTCCTTAAATTTTAATGGCGACATCGTAAAAATCACACAATCGTAAAAATGATCATACAGGAAATCGTTTGTGTTCTTACATATTCATGAGCTCTGTTCCACAAGTGCGCGTCTTTATGTCCTTTGCAGACAACTCTCGCTTGCGCAGCGTCCTTGGTGAACTTTTAGAACTATGTCTAATGCTAGAGTCGTAGGTTCGATTTTAGCCTATGTATTTAGCTAATGTACCAACAAACAAAACATCACGTGAATAATTATTTGGGATAATTTTAGAAGAAAAATACAATTCTCAGTGCGAACTTGTCTTAATTCTAGACAGTGAACCAAATTTGTTTTCTTTGAAGATGTTGTATAAATGCTTATATTTTGAGAATAACCTTCCTTGGCTTTATACATTTAGTGTCCTTTGTTTAACTTTCAAGATGTGGTATATTTGCTTTCATCTTCGAAATCAACTTTTTTTTTCAAATCAATTAAAAACTTTCAATTGGAGTAGGAGTACGCGGAATTTGCCAGACTTTGAAGATAAGATATATCTACTAATACTTTCTAGAAGCTTATTTCTAATTTTCTTAGTCAAATGCGCTTGCAAAACATTAAAATTGTGGTGAATCTACACATACAAATATATAACATATTCAGTGCGGAGTTGTTTCGAACGTCAGAAACACGCATGGCTAATTGAGGATGATTGACGGTAATAGAATTCCGGCGAGACCGCTATTATGTTTGCAAATGCATAATTCAATGGATGGACGGTGCAATAATCTGTGTTTCCATCGGAAATTCTTTGGAACGTTGGAAACGCATCCCCGTAAAAATGACGCCCCAATGCGCATGATCGGTCCATAAAGATTGCTTTCAACGCCATGAAACTAAAATGGCGTATCTCATTTATTAAAACTGTTTCCCTTATAACAAGCGATGCTTGGCGTATCTCTTATATTAAATTGAGTTCTCTAATAACAGGCGATGCGTGTGAGTTTTAAGGACGATACATTTGAAATAGTTTAATACGGAACTATCCAATGTAGCTTCAATGTGCGTGTGCGATGGCGATGCAATATCGGCCTAAGATGGTTCTACAGCATTACATTTCGGAATTTTGATCTTACTATCTAACGTTGCGCAATATATGCGTAATATTCCTCTGTGAATGTGTTTAAATGAGAAAAAATAGTACAATCATGCGTTATGTTCCTCTTCATATGCGTTTCTATGAGAAATTGGTAAAGCTTTACAAACACCATTAATAATTCTCTGCATATGCGTTTATATAAGAGAAATGGTTGGATCTGTTCAATCATGCTTACTGCTCCTCTGCATACTAGTATGTATTTTTATGAAGAAAACGGGTAAATCTGTCCAATAATGCATAATATTTCTCCATTCTCAAATGGACTAATATAGGTAATTCCCAGATCTCCCAAAAGAGTACAGCATTTGCATTAGTTATTCGTCGAGAAAAGCTTTCGCGTAAGTAATTTGTCTGGTATCAGGACAAGTGGGGGCTAGGCCATATCGACAATGATATCATTATGACTTGCTTCATTAAATGACATTCCAGACGTATTATATCTATATGGCGGCTTTACGGGAAAACGGTCGTGATATTGCCTTTCCAAAATTAGATGATTTGTTCATATCCCATATAGGATTGGGAGATTGATGCATGTAGGATACATCATGCTCAGACCAAAACCTTTAATGAAACATGTGTTATCCTTCAAATATTGAAGCTTCTGTGTTGTATAACTCTTAAACACCTTCAGACGATATTTTTTTTAATTGAAGCTGACGACTTTAGAAAAGCTTTGTAATCATGTAAAAAAAACTTTCACTTCTACTGATGTGATGTGTGAATTGATTGAAAAAGCATTATTGCAAAAGAAGAAATTGCTTGTGACAACACATACAATACTAGAAATAAAACTGGCCAAACCGTAAGATATTAATCTTATCACAATGCCTTCTTCATACGCCTAAGATACTTTTGGTCTTGCCTGAATATCGAACTTAAAGCTTGTTCATTTGGGAAGCAAGCTAGCTGCCTTATGATGACTGCACATTGTTGTTTGCTGATCAAAAATCATCGAGACCAGATTTTGCATGTCTCGGATTTTGTTTATACCAGACGTGATATAAACTAGTAAGACAACCCGTCTAATCAGAAAACAATGCATTCTCCTTCTTTAATCTATTCATCCGAAGACAACTTCTTCCTGTGACTGGAAGCAGACGACAGTTTATATTCATAAACATTGTTACAAAATGAGGGCATGCTCGGGACGAGGACTTTCACGTTTGGTCACATTGTTTAGGAAATTATATTTCCGTACTTCAGTTTTTATTTGCAATATTTCACAAACGTTTTACCAATGTAATATGCAGCTTTAAATACACTGATATTCTTACCCTTATAGAGCTAGAACCGACTTCATGCTTATGTGCACAAGTTGGATCCATGGCAGTCTCTTCAGTCGACTGCTTCAAGTTAAAAATGTTGTGTGCAGTTGGTAAACATTTACAGTAATCAACCAGACTCAAACCAACAACCTGATGTTAACAAAGCGTTAACGAGTTCGTTTTGCAATCTTGTATGCAGTTGGTAAATATTTACAGTAATCAACCAGACTCAAACCAACAACCTGATGTGAACAAAGCGTTAACGAGTTCGTTTTGCAATCTTGTATACAGTTGGTAAACATTTACAGTAATCAACCAGACTCAAACCAACAACCTGATGTGAACAAAGCGTTAACTAATTCGTTTTGCAGTCTTGTCTGCAGGTGGTAAAAATGTATCAACCAAATTCAAACCAACAATCTGATGTGAACAAAGCGTTAACGAATTCGTTTTGCAATCTTGTATGCAGTTGGTAAATATTTACAGTATTCAACCAGACTCAAACCAACAACCTGGTGTGAACAAAGCGTTAACGAGTTCGTTTTGCAATCTTGTATGCAGTTGGTAAATATTTACAGTAATCAACCAGACTCAAACCAACAACCTGATGTGAACAAAGCGTTAACGAGTTCGTTTTGCAATCTTGTATGCAGTTGGTAAACATTTACAATAATCAACCAGACTCAAACCAACAACCTGATGTGAACAAAGCGTTAACGAATTCGTTTTGCAATCTTGTCTGCAGGTGGTAAAAATGTATCAACCAAATTCAAACCAACAATCTGATGTGAACAAAGCGTTAACGAATTCGTTTTGCAATCTTGTATGCAGGTGGTAAAGAATTTATCAACCAAATTCAAACCAACAATCGGATGTGAACAAAGCGTTAACGAATTCGTTTTGCAATCTTGTATGCAGGTGGTAAAGAGTTAATCAACCAAATTCAAACCAACAACCTGATGTGCGTTAACGAGTTCGTTTTGCAATCTCACTATTCACGCCCACACACACCCAAATTGACACGGACTCTATAGCGCTAATAAGGAAGGGTATCCATCGTTAATGCGCCACATAAGATCGTTATCCCAGTCCCACATAAACAATCTCCAAATTAGTCTGCAAAGACGCACTAGCATCTCCGCTTATACGGGCTTTCTGTGACTGGTACAAAATGACAGTAAACAGCAGACGATAGTTGAAATATGAAAAATAATGAAACTAACATGTTTTAACCATTTCATGAGCAAAGTAAATATTCATTCCGTCGCAATGGTACTAGAACAAATCAAATCCAAGTTAAGAAATATCCTGCTAAGTAAAATAGATGAGTTGTGTTCTTGACGTATATTGTTCTTTTAGCGTTTGTTTAACATAAGTCAGTCTTTAGGTTAACACAAAACATACACGGGCTCTGGCGTAGACTCGACTGTACAGTTCCCGCTTTCGAATACTTAATACTTTAAAATACTTTTTTATGATTTATAAAAAGACGATAACACCGTTAATATCGCTGTTTTAGTATCATAATGGGCTTTGTTTTCTTTGCAATTGTTAAGAAAACACACAATGTAGTGTCATTAAAATAGTCTGCATTTTCTTAATTAGATAGTCAGGGCGATAAATCTTCGAGACTGAGACTGAAAAGTGAAAAACGAAACGCCTTACCAAATAAAATATAAAACTCACTTTGCTGTATCTACTGCAGAATACTACAGAAACTGCTGTGGCAAAATGACAAATTGCTCGTAACAAGCAATTTATTATTTTGCCAAAGTGGTTTCTACCTTTTCTTCTTTAAGAAATGTAATTGTTCAGTTTGTTTTTATCAATACGCTGGTAGGATAGAATACCACAGAAAGCACGCTGATAAAATGATAAATTGCTCCTATCATTTCGCCACAGTGGTTTCGACCATTTCCTTCTTTAAGAAGTATAATTGTTCAGTTTGATTTGCCATATATTGATATGCGCATAAAACTACAGACAGATGAGAAAATAACAACAATAACATGTGAAAAATCAAGAATTTTCTTAAAATTGTTTCCAGAAAATTGCAGATAAAACACTTTGATAAATTGATAAATTACCCATAATGAGATTTATATTCTTTTATCACAGTGGTTTCAACATTTTCGTGTTCAAAACAATTTCAATCTGCCATGTTATTTAATCGTCTGCTGACGCTATCATTTTAAATCCAAACTCCAATATGGCGGAACATGTTTAAAAGGAGATGATCAGCCCTCAATGCAACCCTATCACAAAATTCAGCGTTTCTTTTTCATTTGGAGCGGCATATTAAAGAGATTAATATAGTTTGTATGATTATTTCCCTCGTTTGCAACTCAATTAGCAATTCAAATATCTGAATAGAGATACGAATGGACCGGAAATGCGGTATAACGATATCACTGATATCCAAATTGAGAGCCGTCTGCGTGAAAAGATACGCCGCACCTTAACAATTCCGCTCTCTTAAAGGTGTTTGTTTACAGATGTGAGGAAATGTGGAAGTAGAATAATAAATTTCTTTAAAACTGCACAACATCAACATATGTACCGTTATATGATACGCATTGAAGAATAGTCATTTGAAGCAAAATGAGATCCCTTTAATTATTTTAAGGTTACACAAAGTGAATTACCATGCACGTCACGAACAATTTCTCCTTTTCCCTCAATGTTTTCCAGAGTCGCCTGCAACAAAGTGATCAAATGCCGTTATTGTTTGGGAAAGGGTTAAGAAGATGCACATACACACAAATATCTGCTATCAATGCACATATCTTTAACCCTTATAGTGCTGGAACCAACTTCATGCTTATGTAAACATGTTGGATCCAGACCAGCCGCTGACCTGTGATCTAATCTGTTTGCTACTCTGAATATTTTTTCTCGTCAAAACTAAGCAGATACTAAAGGTTTTGGAAAGCAGACGACACCAAAATCTATCTTTAGAAGATTACCCAACATTCAAAGGGTTTAGGCGTACATGCTATGTTTTATGACATAGTATGGTTGTTAAGGACGCCAAAGCCTTATCTCCCGCTAAAAAGAGCAATATAAACACATTGCGTTGTTGGGCGATGCTCCTTACAAGCTGTATGTGTCACGTATGACTCATACTTGCGTTTAATTGTTTCGGCTTCGTAACGTTTTCAACAGTTTCTTTGTTATTTTGCGATGATTGCACGAATCTTACCAGGACTAAACCCCTGAAATCTGCTTCTCGTTTTTAAATAGGCATTACCCATAATGCCATGGAGGGAAGCTGTAAAACGAGTGTTTGTGGTATGCGGTTTTAACCTGCATGGGTATAGAATCCACATTTTTATACACAAGGGATGGTCACTCTACCACTAATGTTGCATGTTTTACTTTACTGAATAATAACAACTGTGCAGTTGGTGCCTTAAACGTCGCGTTACAAAACATGCATGTCAATGTAGAAATGAATAAGCTGTATCTTCGTCATTGCTATGGTTAAGATGTCGCCTTTGTTTTTCTATTCCAACTATTGAACCGACAGGAATCCGTGGCAGGTCTAAACTGTTGTTCTTTGATTTTTTTTTCTGTCATATTTCTTGTCATACGCATTGTGCTAGTTAACGACATCATAAACACAAATGTTCGTTTATACTTTATTTTGGTTAACATTTTCTACACCATTATCGTACAAGAGATGTATGATGACACTTTCAAGCGTTATATTTCTGTGGAATATGTGTAGCAATGCATATGTTTCAAAAGGAAGAAGCAAAAAATAACATGGTATGGTGTAAATGTGGTGGTACTTTCAAGCCTTATATGTCTTTGGAATATGTGATCATATATTTCAATAAACAAGAAGCGATAAATAACAAGGTATGGTGTATAAGAGCTGTAAAGCTGTATGGAACGTTTCTTGTAGTTGGTATCATCTTCAAAAGTGGCTTGACATCGTGTTCATCTTTACTTTACTTATAATATCACATTGTTCAAAAGCTCGAAAGGGTCCTGTGTGTCTCAGTTTTTAATGTTTGGGTGTTTTAACTCGCGGGTCCCTGATTTGAGCCCAACCAGTATCTCTGGTTTCCTTTGGCAAGACGCTTAAGTGCCATACCCTGGTACTGGTGAATCCAAGAAGACAATGAGATAAAATAGTAATTATTTATGAACATGATATTCACCGGTCTTTTGTGCAATCGATCTCTTCCCAAATTTTAAAATATTAAACGGAAACCATTCTTTCTCCTAAAGCTACCATGCGGTGCAATACCATGGCACATATCTTGAATAGTGTTGGGTTCAATGTTGACAAAGTCGTAACCCTATAACGAATAAACTAACGAACCAGCTGTCGTATATAGGCATCTCTTTAGAGGAAACGCGTGGAAGAAGCTACTTATGGCGATAAATCATAGGCACAATAAATAAAAAAAGGACCACGTGGTGTCAATAAACCAATCACGTGACGTTTATTGCTCTCGGACACCGTGGTGCAGGAACGCCAATATTAATCATTTCTCAGCGGGACTGTGCTCTCCGCCAATAAACGGAACCTCTTATTAAATATAGGCCTACAATCATGGGCGTATAAACTAATAATTAGTCTATGTCTGGTCTTGCTTTGGGAGAAAATTAGATCTCTAGAGTTCTCGTCGTTTCGTTCCATACATTATATGCGTTATTCTGTCCATTGAGTGGATCAATCGTGAAACACGTTACAATTAGCACTTATAAACGGATCTATGGCGTTGATGTATAAAACATAAAATGCCGTATCGCCTTTGTGCTAATCAATGAGATAATACATTTTGTGCTTTGCAGTGCCTGTAGACTACTTTCCTGCCGTACCCCCATACTGGTATGCAAAGAGGTTACACCTTTTGGGCTATACAGTGCCTATATGCTGCCTTTTGCAGGATTGTTGTTTCCAGTTTCCATCTAGAGTGTTTGCCATAAGCCGTTCGTATGAATATTGATGAGGTTCCCATCGCCTGACAATGCTTGAAGAAAGTTTCTTGCCTATCAAAGGTCGTGCGCATAAATGGTGCACATCCAGTATCACGTGACATAAGCTCGCTAATCCTATCCCGGATTCCTCTCTGAGCATGTTTGGTTATGTTTGTAGTTAAATACCCTTGTCATCAATCGTTCAATTGCATTGTGTTGTTCCCTGAAATACTACTTTTTATCCGGAACTGGCTTTGCAATACATGATACTCTCTCGATTACCAAAGACAGTCATGGATCGAAGCAAATAATACCAATGTTGTTGTGGTTTTTTTTTTTTCATTGTCATTGTTTTTACAACTAAACCCACCCTGTTACGAACAATGACTTGACAAAGGTGGAAACGCAATACAAACATCAGCAGAAATCAATGACAACATTAACTGATCAGAAAGTAAACATGTTTTACTTAAAGATCACTTAAGAATGTAAGCCAAGAAATCAGCGAGTGAGTCGTCGCGGCGCGCACCACTTCATTAAGACATCGTATCTGTCTATCAATCATGGTCGAGACGACCACAATTAGCGAGGTCTGACCTGGGAGACGGGGGCGAGTTTGTCACGCATGTGATCTTCCAATCAAAGTGTCACCGGTCAATCTTATAAGGCACTTCGCTTCTCTTGATACGATTCTTACAAGGAGGCAATAATTTGGATTCGTACCGTATGATTGACCTTTACTGGGAGAAAACATGTTTCGATTGGCTGTGGTATAAGCTGGTTCAGATGAGCCTGTATGTCATACACGTACTGATCCCGATATCATGTAAAAAGTCTGAAGCTTTTTGCTGAAAGATTTATTCTATGTGAGTCTGTAGGCTAGTTGATGGTACAGATTCTTGTGTAGATCTTGGTCAATGTGCACGCATCTGGTTTGAGCTTGTTCGAGCAAAGTATTGCGAGGGACATAATACACACGTTGGTCCGGGACTATATCTTTGTAAAATGTCAAATGGCACCATGAAGAGACCATGTTGATTTGATCTGTGTGAGGTTGTGGCAACTAAACGATACAAATACTTGTGGAGAGTTGAGAACAACTTCCACGAAAATCTAAATGCCGTCACCGGAACTTGAACCAATGCAGAGAAGGGCCATGTGATTTCAATTTCAATACTCTATTTTACCACTAGTCCCGCCTTGGTTTCATAACTACTTGTCTGGGTGTGATGTTTAATGTTTAATGTTTATACTGTCGTATATACTGCCGTATATATCAGTCTAAGCACGTCGTCTCACAGTTGAGATGAAAATGAAATAAAACAAGAAATATGAATGAAAGACAGAAATAAATATTTGTTACCACGAAATTTGTCAAACTACTTCACCCTGGTGAGTCATAAACCACGCCTTCGCTTAAACATTTCCCCTTATTTAGGATTTTGAGACCTCTCAAAATTTCAGAAGCAACACAAGACGACATGTATGACATTTTTAGATTTATAATTTTATATGTTATGTTCATGGAACTTTTGACGGCTTAAGAAGAACTTAGGTCATTCATAAAGGTCTTTTTGGAGCTATTTGAATGGCTCGTGTCTCTTATTTACATAGCATCAGACTAAACAACATTTCCCACACTATTTAAGAGCGGTCATTTAAAACAAGAATGGCTATTTATAGAATTATGTTGTTTCGGAGTTGAAGTAATGTTCTAACTTCAGCATGTTCAATATCGTCAAAATTTTAGTTACGGAGACTGTCTCGCCAATCCCCTACTTGGAGGATACTTGTAAGCAGTAAGTTACCAGTAACAGCGCAACACAGTGAAAAATTTAAGTCTTGATCATCAGAGCAGCTTAGACCACGAATCTTAACAATGCTACATGAATATGCTGAAAAGTACATAGCTAAAGTCAAACAGCCCATTCTTAAATTTTTTCGAAAAACCGAAAGCTCGAACAGTGTGATCTCTTGAAACAGAAACAACCAAGAGATTCTGACCATATAACCACATACATGTACCTGTGGCTTATTACGAATGTATGAGTTGACTATGTCGAAAGTAAGCAATAAGAAGGTGGAAGATGCTGACATCAAAGACCGTAATCTGCTAATCTGATCTTTAATCTTGGTGAACTTTGGTTGTTTGCGTGCGTGGACCAGGACTTGGGTTGTTATTTGGGTTGGTATTGGTTCAATACTATTGATGACTTAGCGGGATGAAGTCAGCACATTTTTGATACTTTAGTCGAAACTTTATTTGACCAATCATTTTGACCGCTGATTGGTCAATATTCAGATAAGATTTGATGAATCGCTCTTGCTTCTCATTGGTCAATATTTGGCTAATCAAACATAAGCCAATCAGATACCGAAATTATTGAGTTTTGATCTTATTTGAGTACGCTTCTCGGAATGACAGTAGGGTGCAATCCCTCTTCTTCTTAGGATACTCCTTTTAATGCAGAACAAGTGTAAAGAGCTTCTGCAACATTTTTGATACATAACAATTCAGCGAGTTGGTTGAAGTATTTTTGAATTACTTGGACAGGTCCGTTAACTTTATGAGCGCGTATAGTTTGGTAAAGCTGTGGAACCAGCAAACGTTGTTTTTACAGTTAACCATTCAAAACACTTGGAACAGATAGAGAATAGATGGTTGGTGTCGTGAATCGGAAATGTTATCGGGCAAGGCGTAGGAGTATTATCCGCTGAGCCATGGCGTATATATGACGTCATTATTTCGCACGTGAATGTGTGATATATGGTTAGTGCCGGATATTACAAATGTTGTGCGGCACCCTGTTATCGGTCCGTTCATTGCGCTGGTGACAGGATAAAAAATAATATTTATCAAAAAGAAATTAATCTCATGATGAGAAATTCATCTTTCCTTCACATTGGTTTATGCCATATGCTGAAGATGCGCTCAAGTGATTTTTATTAAATCACATTCCTTTACAAAGTCGTCTTCTACAGGTGTGTTGGCGCTAAGTACTCACGAAGTAAAAGTTTAATGACAATCCGTAGACTAGACTAGAGTAGACTTAGAGACGTAATAAACATTTCCTAGCATAGACACACAGACGTAATAAACATTTCAATCCCTAACATTAAACATTCAGACATACAATAACTCGCTCCGAAAAGACAGAGTTTTATATCACTCAAATTGAAAGAGAATACACACGACAAAGTGGTTGATGTTGATTTGTTTTTGTTATTGTTGTTGTTGTTGTTGTTGTTGTTGTTGTTGTTGTTGTTGTTGTTGTTGTTGTTGTTGTCAAAAACAGAAATACATAGAACAACACCAATGGGGATTTTTCTTGTCTTATAAGATCGGGGTATCATTTGTAAAGTACAATAGTTCATTAATTCTTTTCTTTTGTATCTACAAAACAAGTTGGACAGGATATGTCTATTGACTAAGAGAATATTGCTAAATAAGTGTATATACATGTACGCATATTCCATGCCTTTTCTTCTTGTATTTTCAGGTGAAAGTCCTATTTGAAGAGAGCAGTCAAGATGGACTCATTTCTGCGGAGTTATTTGCCCCTGACTGCGATTCTGGTTCCGGATGTCCGAGTTTGTCTCACCACGTGTTACATGCGGGGGACCGGACATTCCTCTCAATCATCGTGGTAAGAGATTTTTCATTTTTTTTGTTTCGATCGTCGACGACTTGTAGGCTTATTTCTCCCTTTTTATTTTGTTGCTGATTCTTGAAAGGATTGTGATAAACGGATAAATTGCTCATAATGGGCAAAAAGAATTGCTCATTATGAGCTATTAAATCTTTTGTCACAAAATTTTTATTATAAGTACAAATTATTGCTACACGTTTCCTGTATCGTTTTGGCTCAAATTATTAAAACCAGAGACAGATTATCTATATTTCTGTTAAAACCTAAGGGTACAATTTACTTTCTTTAAGATTGTCTTTCATGATGCTTTAAAACTAACTGTGTAAGAGAGATACAATGTAAGAGATTGGGTGTTGAAAATGAAAGCAAGTGGACAATGAAAGAAAGTGGACAATGAAAGTTTAATATAGATTAAAGAAAAAAGCAACCACACAATACCGCATAGACGGCAATATGTTTATATAAGGGAGGTAATTCATATTACCATATATCAAATGTAATAATTGAGTAGTTTCCCTTTGATATAAAAAAACAAGAGTATTCTCCCTTAGAAAACAAAATTTCCCACGTGTGTTTCATCATTAAGAACGATTAACTTCTTATTATCTTCATCTTGGTGAGTTACATCTTCTTTAAATTTATCAAGGACGGTTATTTGATTGCTAACATTTATTTGATCTTATTTGATACATTTGAAATACGATGTGCACTTTTATATGAGTAAGTTTTTATTCTTTCTTCCATCAAACACATAGAAAGAATCTAGCTCAGCGCTCGTTCTTTTAACATTATAATTTATAGTACTGTACATATTTTCCCTGGCCATTCTTGTAGTACTAGGCTAGGGAAGAGTGCCTTGCCTTGCCAAAGTAGAATCTATATTCAATTGTGAAAAAAAAAACGCTGTTGTCCCTTTACTCTTTACTCGACAATGTCATCAACTACACCACAGTAGTTCCTTTTCATTCTTGAAAAAGTGGAACAATACCCCACCACCACCCAAATTGTCATAATACAACAATTCAAACAACAGCATGTGCATTCACACATAGCATAAGCTGCTTCATGTTCAGGTAAACCATAGTATTTGGTTATTAAAAGAAGTTTTAGTAAATCATACTTTTAAAAGAAATATTTTAAGTTCAATAATTGTAATAAAATAACATTATAGATGACTTGCTAGTGTTTTTAAGAATTGGGAGTTTATTCGTATATTTACAAAGTAAAGTTGAGAATAAAAAAAATCCTACATAAGTAATTAGAATCTGTATACAATTTATAAATATGTAATAAGATCCAAAAAAGTTGCAACTGTTTTGAAGTCCATTACATAGATAACATGTTATCTATGTCTCTGTCGTCTGTAAATATTTTTATAATATATTGACACATTCTGAGTAAACTTTGGTTTAGTTGCTATTTTTCTTTGAATATCATCCTGTAATACAACAATTGTATTGTTTCAACAACATTTTATTTTGACTAAAATATGTGAACAAGCGCCTTTAATGCAGATTCCATTGTATTTTCAGGAACAAGAAGAGAACAACAGCCATCTTATTCTTGGTCTCAGCATACTTTTGCCACTGGCCATAATTGCCTTGCTGACCTTTGCCTATAGAAGGAGATGGAGAAAACAAAGTGGAATCAACTCACAGGAGACTCAAGGTTTGTTTATTTACATATTTTTATGATTTTAAACTTTTTAAAATCATCTTATTTCATTTTGGATCATTGGATATTAACTCTGCTGGTGTCAAGCTGCTAGGCAAATAGAATTCACAGCAGTGCAAACTAAACTTGAAGGAAATTTTCCAGAAATGGCACAAAGCGAATTGAAAACAGCATAACATTTGATCTTCTCAACGTAATTCTTTCAAATTTTCAGAATTTATAGGTAAGATATAAGCAAAATAAATATGTGCAATATATGATAGCATACATGTGTGATTTGGAAAATTTTGATAAAACTTTAGATAGAACAATTCTTAAAATTGATTTTTTTGAATTCATTGAGAAACCACGCTTGTAGTGCTGTCCCTCTAGTGAAATGAGGTTCAATTAAATTCTCATAGGGCTGATAAGTGATTAGAGTGATTGTATGTTCAAAATGATAGAGTTGAATTTAGGATTTGTTAATGGGAGGTAAGAATGGCAGTCAAGTGAATCCTTTTCAAAGGGAGTTAAACCATTACCAAACAATAACGACATTTAACCAGTTTGTCGCAGACAACTGTGGAAAACTTTGTGGGAAAAGGAGAAATTGCTCGTAACGATATTTTCTGCCCTATCAGAAGATTACTTTCCAATTTCATCACATTTTGAAATGTCGTCCGCAAACTCTTTCAATTTGGGACAGTCAAACATTTGGTGTTTGGTAAAGGGTTAACCAAGCATCTGACCTATGGGTAGCTTGGGATCCTGGCCTGTGAGTATACCCTGCACTAGTGTAGTGTGGGCTGTACCCACGGGGCCAGGACCCCAGGCTAATTTATGGGCAATGTTTAGCCAAGCAAACATGAAAATAAAATCACAATCATTGCTTTCATACAAATCAATAGGTTCCATCCTCATTGGAGGGAATAAAAACCAACATAAAGGAATATCTTTTGTTAATCACAGAAAAAAATGTGAGATAGTCCCTTTAAAGGCGTAAATGGGTTTAATTTGTTTTCTAAAATAGAGGTTGTGAAATGAAAGGTAGTTGCAGCTACTTCAATGGTGATACAGAAAGTGGAAAAAGGCAAGCTAATGTTATGGCATCATACCAATAGAGTGCTAGGAAACCTTTTACCGGAATGTGTAATTATGTTGTAGTAATTTCTCCGTAACCATTTAACATATTTTGAGAGTTCAGTACAGTAGCATTGTAAGTGCTTTAGGTTTGTAAAAGAGTAACTATAGTCTTTCAAAGCCTTAATTGTACTCTCATTTCCAAAGCCTGATTCATTGAGCTATCATAGTGTGGGAATGATCTAACTGTGACAAGTCTTAGTTTAGAACATCAACATGAGACAGTTTTAATTTCATGGGTAAAAGTGTTTTTGACAAATAGATTTTTAGGATTTTAGTATACAATGTTCTGTTTAAGTATTGATTACATATTTAGGTAAAATTGGCAAGCCAATGAAAAATTAGGGCAGCCACTATTGCAGCTTATTAATCCACAAAGATAGGACAAGAAATTTCTCCTTTTCCAGCAATGTTGCTATATACAAGTTCAAATGAATTTCACATTGACAAAAGTGTCAACTACATTATACTATCAAACTATTCACTTATATCTTCAAAGTTAAGGAGAAGCTGATATTCATAAAATGTTGAAAATTTATATTTCCTTAGTATGGTTGATGTAAAACCATTATCTCAAAAGAAGAAATTACTAGTCCCATGCAATTTCTTTTTTTCTTTTTCTTGGGTTGTGTGCTTCACAGTGGGTTTTTCAGTTTCGGGGGAAGGGGGTCAGGTCCCATGAGGGGGGAAAATTTGCGCGTAAACCGGGGAAAAGGGGAAATTCCTATACTAGCAAGTTACTACAAAACAAAGTTATAACACTATAATTCAATCACCATACATCGAGGGTTCAACGCAAGACTATAGTAAGTGCTTCACAAATGTGAAGCACTTACTATAGTATTGCGCTGAACCCTTGACATAGAGAGAAAATCATTATTCCAACCCCTTTTTCATCTACATGTTCATGTTCAAAGTTCAACAATTCTTGATGAAATTGAGTGAACTATCCAAGATGGGAATTTTTAAAATGGTTGGGGGGAAAATATATACTCTAGAGATGGGGGAATAGGGCTGAATAACACTGATTATTTCATCCAAAAAAATCACTGACTACATGTTGTATTAAAATGCTTAGCTATGAGGGAAAAGCTAAATTGTCACTTACGATTTTTTAAAAGGAGGGAACACTTTTTTTTTAAGACTAGGGTTAACCACTTCATGACAAATAACTTTAATGAAATATCTCTAACCAAAAGACAATTTTCATCAAGACCTTTTATCACAATGATTTTTGATGTTTTTTACTGAACTATTGGTATGTTGTTTTTATTGATAGCTCTTTTAACAATGATGATATGTGTTACTGTCACCCTATGGTTAATCTCTTAGTTATGAAAAGGGTTAAAAAGGTTCAATATGCATTAACCAGAGGAAAGAGGCATTATCTGAAATATGTGATAATAGCATCGAATTTGATTTTAGTGACAATAGCATCGAGTTTAATTTTGAACCTTCCTGTCTTTTGTTCTTTTCTTTTCTAAAAGAATTCATAATTACCAAGGCAATTTAAAACCCATTTGATACTCAAGTCATTAAGTCCTTTAAAACCGATTTCTGTGAACCAGACACGTTTGAAAGCATTTGAGGGAATTAAACTAAAAGGTTGGGGAGTTGTTCTCTATTCAAATCCATGGCTTAAGGTAGAATACCCATAATTTGCCATTTAGAAACTCATTCTCTTTTTGGATTACTTTAGTCGTTCTTGGTAAACATCATGCAGTCGTGCCAGAACTATTTGCCTAAACCAAAATGTCTACAATTGGGACTGGTAATGTTTCCAGGGAGACTAATCAAAAGAGATTGAAATAGGTTATGGACTTGCTTTTAAATAATGTAAAATGAAATAAAGTTAAAATGATTGGGAAGCTGTCTGCAAAAAATGTTTCTGATACACAACTGAAAATGTGATAATCATTGCCCAATATCTCAATCAATACAAGGATCAACCAATCTATCAGTTAACCCTTTACCAAATGTTAAATGTTCGACTGTCTCAAATTGAGAGAGTTTGCAGATGATGTTTCAAAAAGTGATGAAATAGAAAAATAATCTTTTTATAGGGCAGGATACATTGTGGGAAAAGAAGAAATTGTACAATAGGAGCAATTTTTCTATTTCCCACAATGTTTTCCAGAGTCATCTCCAACAAAGTGGTTAAATGTTGTTATTCTTTGGGAATGAGTTTATAAAATAGAATTAATGAGATGAGCTTTCCTATTGAAAAATGATGTGTTAAGACAAAGAATCAATTGCAAATGATTTAATTAAGACCTGAAGACTTCCTAAAGCAGACAGAAATAGCCCTTTACACTTCAAGTTGTTTAGGTTAATTTTAAGAAATATTTCCATCTTTTCATGCTGTTTTCTATTGTCTGCTGCTGCTTTCAATTTGGATGAGTCCAAAAATTCCCCAAATCATCATAGATTAAGAAGGTCAGGAATTGCTTTCTCGTTTTATTAAAAAGGAATGAATAAAAGCTGTGGAACAAGGAAAATTTTCATATTTAGATAGATACCCCTTTAATAATTCCCCCCCTTTTCATCAGTAGTCCCAGAAATACTGGGAGGCATTCATGTTCGAGGTAGCATGACATGTGTTAACCCTTTCCCAAACAATAACAACATTTAACCAGTTTGTTGCATACTACTCTGGAAAGCATTGTGGGAAAGGAAGAAATTGCTTGTGACAAGCAATTTCTCCTTTTCCCACAAAGTTTTCTACCCTAACAGACATTATTTTCCAATTCCATCACATTTTGAAATGTCATCTGCACACTCTTTCAATTTGGGACAGTAAAAGATTTAGCGTTTGGTAAAGAGTTAAAGCTGTTATATCCAGTACAATTGAAAGACAACAGACTGTCTTACCCAAGAGAGACGGGCTAATTGATAATAAAAGGATCCATTGTATAACAGATAATGTGTGTGAGGTCGTTGGGATTATTTATCTGGGTACTAAAAAACCTCTTCAGTGAGGGTTAACCTTGCCGCCCTGTCTGCTGGGTGTCATTGCATTATGGGATATAGCCCTGTCTAGTATTGCATTATGGGATGTATCGTGTATCCTGTCTCCTTATGAAAGTGGCATATCATTACTTATCCAAACCGAAGGCCAAGGTAGATGATAGTCTGCCTCTTGTACTGAGGACCCCTGGTTTGATCCCTGTTAGGTGTGGTAAAAATTGCAATGACTTGCCCACAAATCGGCTCAACTACTGGTTTACTAAACCAGTAGTTAAGCAGAAAACTTAACTTTAGTATCCAGGAAGCAGTCATCAGGATTAAAATTAACGAGCTTCAAGCTTCCTACACATGGATGTAAATTATTGCCAACCAAAAATGATGCTTATTGTGTGATGATTGGAATAAACCATAGGTAACAAAACAGAGATATTTATCATAGCACTTCCTTTTTATCACAGTGGTTTCTAAATACGTTTAAGGTAGATGCGGTGATCTAGTGAGGTATCTAAGAGAAAGGACTTGAGCTAAATGTACCATGCCTCAAAGTTCAAAGTTGTTGGTTTCATAAAGCATATCTATGGGTACCCATAAAAGTATGTTTTTAGAAATGATTAGGTACCAAGAAAGGGTATGGTACCTAGAAACAGAGCATGTGGGTATCAATAAAAGGTATTATTTTCATAAAGAGATGCATTGTAGGTATCAGGAAAGCTAACCTGTTGGAACCAATAAACATATCTATGGGTATGGTATCCAGAAAGGGTATGGTATTCAGAGGGAATATATGTGGGTATCAATAAACAGTTCTCTCCTCATTACAAGATGGACTAGCTGTAGGTATCAATAAATGGTATACCTGTTCGTACTCATATTTAAAGCATACCTGTAGGTACCCATAAAGTGTATATAGGTCTATTGATACCTTATGATAAGGACACACTACCTAGAAAGGTACTTAGAAAGGGAAAATATGGGTATCTTTTAAGGGTGCCTGTAGGTACCCATAAAGCATTCCCTAACAGACAAATGCATAAAGTGAAGGACTATTTGATTGCTTTTTTGAATGGCAGACAAGTAACTCCCCTCTCACTTGGCCTGTGGTACTTTGAATAATTGGAACGTAAAGAAATATATCATCTAAGACACACCAAAAGGCTGTATCTTCTTTATCATAATGAGCTAGATTCAGCCATTTTGGCTTCACAGTGATGTTAATCGTTGTTATGACAGGCCAGAAGTGGATAGCAATTAACCTACACAACACTGTTAGATAAGATTACTCTTTGTCGAAACCTACCCTATCACCGTAGTAAGTGGTATTTCACTGGCATTATCACCGTAGTAATAATATCAGTGTTTTGAAGCCTCTCTAAATGAAAAACTTTGTAGATTAATCAGTACTAGTTTTGAGTCAACTTCAACTTAAAAAACTTTGGCAGATCAACATGTTTGAGACAGCTCAAAATTTAAAAACATTGGTTGTCGACAAACATTGAGACTTTTTTAAACTCTAAAACTTTTGCAGACCCCTACCTTTGAGACAGCTCAAAATTCAAAACCTTTTGCAGACCCCTACCTTTGAGACAGCTCAAAATTCAAAAACTTTTGCAGACCCCTACTTTTTAGACAACTCAAAATTCAAACATATTTGCAACCACTTTCATAACGATAGCTCAAAATTTAAAAAATTTGGTATACTACAATCTTTGAGACGGCTCAAAATTCAAAACCATTTGCAACCACTTTCTTACTTCATTCACCGAGATTTTGTTTTGATTTGCAAATTGCCTTATGTGTACAAGTACTTTTAATTTTGGTATGGGATAAAAACTCTCACTATCTGTTCATATATATGGCTAATGAACCTGGATATTTATGTCAAATTTTGTCTGCAAACTCAAACTCTCAATTTGGAACTAACCAAAATCTGCTGTTGCCTAATTTTCACTTCTGATAAAAACCAAATTGTGGCGACATGCATCTTTCTCAAGCCATGTTGTTGATAACATGATTTGCATCAGATGTCAAAATGCATATCAGTTGTTTGAATACATTTAACTCTTTTAACCAGAATTCCCTAGAACCTATACTGTTGCAGCAGACGACTTATGAAAGTATGGTATGAAAGATTGATTGTGTACCTATGTGAAAAAGCTATCACATTCTTTGCTTGTACGTGTCTAAGTGGTGAAGGATTTGTAATCCATGGGTCCTTAGTTTAACACCCACCAGCGCTACGCCATGGTGTCTTTGGAGTGTCCTTTAACAAGACAGTTCCAAGCTCTAGCTTTATGCTGATGAATCCAAGGAAAGCAGTAGTATATGTGAAAACCCATTGGTATTTTGATAAACCCCTTACAATACATGTAATTTTTACATCTTTTATTTTTCTATCAGACAATTAAATGCCTATTTTATATCAATTTCCATGGTTGTCTAAATTGTTTCAATAAAAAAAATATCAAATATTTTTATTTGCAGTTGAGACAGGTTCTATAACAAGAAGCAGTTGCTTAAAATGCACAATATTCTTTTCAAAGGGTTGATTTCTTCTAAATTTTATTAAGAAAATGTTATCTTTCGTACATAATTGTCCAATGTTGCTGTCTATACTTCAACCAGTCAAAAACTACATATAAAGGATAGGGATAATAATATTACCGGTATGTAACTGTATCTTTGAGACATGCAATGTGATGCCATTTCCAAGAAATAGATACTGCATGATAAATGGCCGAATAATGCCAAAACCCATTTAGAATAATAATTCAATATCATGCCATTTATCAGATCATTTCTAGCCGATGTTTTATGCATCAATTGTAATGAAATAAAGCAGAAATAAAACGAAAACTGCACATGATACCAAAATCACATCACAGCCTTATTCACATTTGTATGAAAAGACAAAGAGGATTTAGCATTGTTTCATTATATGCGCCATCTATAAGAAGAGATGGCATTTTGAGGTGAACATTCATTCAGGATTTTCTATTTGTTTACGTATCATATACTTTGATTCCTGTGCAAATGCCGGTGATGGCTTTTGGATTTTCATGAGAAGTTGTCTTCTGATAGACTTATAGAGCCCTGATGGTTCTAACTGGCTTGACCATCCGAATTGACTGTTGAGTATGGGCTCTTCCTCCATCATTATGTGTTGGGCATTGCAAGATGACTGAAATTATGTCGATGACTGACCCACAATTTATATGATACATTTATGAAACAGTTAAAGTTTGTGCATTTAACAAAAACATACAAATTCTTTTGTATTGTATGATACAATAATACCAAAGAATGTGAAGAGGGAAATAAGATACCTTTCTTACAAGGAAGAAATTGCACAAGTCTAATATTCAAATACATTTTATACCATGATATTCCTAGAGTTATCAAAATTTATTGTTAAAGAATGCAAGTTTCGTATTAAAGCTAAGAATAAGCTTGTTAATGTAAACATATCTATTTTACATTGATTGTGGCGCAAGTTCTTTCAACTTGTATAAATCACTCTCGATTCTGCTTCCTGGATACATAGCCAGTATTCAATAAGCTTGTTGATTGGCGCTGGCAAGATTCACCGTCATTTGTTTCTCTGGCGGAAAAAATGACGTTCAAACGTTTCCCTGAACCAATCTATCAATGTTAACTTGCTTAGCCGCCCTTGCACAAAGGAAATACATGTTGATACCATCTTGAGATAAGCATTGTTGATGTACCATTTCATCAATGGGTCATGTGACTGGTGAAAACAGAGATATACCCCTGCGAAAGATTTGAGAACCTAGCTATTCATCAACATTCTTGAATACTCAATGGCCATTCATGAACACAAAGCTGCTATTAACTTGTTAATGAATTTCAAGAAGATGTTCATGAACATCAAGAATAGGCTCATGAATGTATGCTTGAACATGTACTTGATCCTGTTCTTGAATTTCAATTTCATGAATAATTTCGGGGTTCATCAACAGCCAGTTAATGATTATGAATGGTCATGAGGTTTATGAATAAGTTATTGAATCTTTTGCATATATCTTGTTCGGTTACCTACTTTTTTCAATATTCATGTGTTTTTTTTAAATATTCCAAAACCTTAAATATCTGCTTAATTTTGCTGAGGAAAGATACCCAGAGTACAAACAGGTTAGATCATAGGCCAGCTAGCTAATCTGTTTGCATTAGCATGAAGTCCGTTCCAGCATTGTAGGGTTAAGGTTGACCAGATTTAGTTTCATGTAATTTTCGAAAACATCAAGTCTGGTCAATAGTCCAAAATGTACAGCAATCTGAGATAAAGACATTTGACTAAAGATTCATCACTGTCTACTGTAAATGAAAATATATGGGCACGGAATTCCTTGTTGCTACATTTTATTACTTTCAGTTCCTTTATATCCTTTAGAGTGATTAATGGTTTCTGTCAAAATGGCTGCACTGATCCTTGAGAAGGGTTTTCTGTGGCAATTGTTAGACCGATTGATGTCTACAAGTGGACATTATTGATGGAGAATTTGCCAAATAAAACTTAACCCATTTCTGACTCTAAAACATTCTTGCTGGTTCAGCAGACAATTTAAATGCCTGATCATCTGCAATTTCTAGAAATAATTAGCCAAAAAATGTGTTTTACCAAAAACTATAAAAACACCTTAATATCCAAAAATGAATGAATGTTGATCTACAAGTGGATATTATTGATAGAGATAAATAGAAACTATTGTGACTTCTAGAGAAATTGCTCCTCATGATCAATTAACCTCATTTAAAGGTTTAAGCCCTTTACTGCATGATACCTCATCTGCAACAGAAATTCCAGAAACAAGCTTTGGCTGCTTTAGTCACAAATTGGTTTCTGCCAAAAGTCGCCAAGAAAACGCTATAATGTGCTTCATAATTGTCGTCTGCTGTTTCTCTTCATTTGAACCAATCACAAATGTCGATAAGGGGCTGATGGGTTAAAATGCCTCAGATGAAAGAAAAGTTGGAAAGCATTGCTATCAAGAAAAAGGACCATCTCAAACTAAATGTTTTAATAATTTTGTCATAATTAATTTCAAAAAAACATTCAAGTCTAGTACTTTTTTTCTTCACAATAAGATAAATATAGAGAGAGAGAGATCTAGATAACAATTTTTTTACATGAACGCATTTTATTTCTTTTGTGACAAGGTATAATTGGAGAAAAACAATATATTTGGCACAATTGGTCATGTCCCACAATATGAATTAGACCCCCAACCATTAATTCATTTGTTATTGGTGGCTTAATGACCAAGATATTAAATGGGGTGTTTGGTTGTATTCTTTTTCAAACTTCGTTCTGAAAGTAGAAAATGTTCTCGATGTGCATACTGATAAAACAAGAAGAAAACATTTTGCAATTCAAATATGATTCACAATTCTCTAGAAAGTTGAAAAGCATGGCCTTAAAGTGCACTTTCTCTTGCTAAAGACCTGATTTAGATTATCATCTATTTCAAATCAACTTCACACAGACATCATTAATAAGATAATTTCAACCACTCATTTGTTACAGAAGTGTTTTACCAAAGTATTTATGAAGTAGAAAACAATGGTTTTCTTCATTCTTAAACATTGAATTTGCTCATTTCCTTTTTTCCAACAACATTTCTATTCTCAAGGAGAATATTGGTGGACATGGCCAATTGTGCCAAAGATATCAATATTCTTCAATTTTACCTTGTCACAAAATTAAGAGTTTAGTGGTCCAGGGGGTACTGGAGCATCAGCCTCTGGACACATTAGGGGCTTGGGTTTGAATCCTGTGAGAAGCAAGGTCCATTTTGGGTTGGACCTTATATTAATCCATATTCAGCATGAGTTATGGCTATGAATTCATAAAGCTGAATCAAGAGTGGTTGATATGAGTTTCAAGAACTTGCAAAACAATGAATGTAAAATAAATAAATAAGTTTAAGCTAAACTAAGCAAACTAAAAATGAGACCCCTACCTAGATCTCTGACATACAACTAGACATCCAGGAATGGTTGGAGACAGAAAGGCAAGCAGAGTGTTATAGGGATGTGACTGATGCGTATCTTGTTAATCTCAATGGTTCCATAAATAAATTAGGATGACACTTAGATTGTTAAAGATAGTCCGCCACCGTGCCTGATTGGATGGTGAGATAGGTCTCCTCGGGTCCCTGGGGGTTGGACACCAAATAAGACAGACCTCCCTTGCGAGGAATATTTTAACATTGAGCAGGAAACCATGACAAGGTTGCCAGTTCATGTTCTTTCTCTCTATTTTAAGTTTCTTGAAAACATTGTCAAGCAAGAAGTGGAACTAAATAAGCTAGATGTTGTCATTCTAATGCTTTTCACTTCATTGTTTGTAATGTTGATATAAATTGTTCCTTTATTTGTAATAAGCTAATTTTTTTCATTCTGATGCTTTTAGCTTTACTGTTTGTAATGTTGATATGTGGTGTTCCTTTTTAGAAATAACATTGGACAGAAAGCCGTGATAAGGCTGCCAGTTAATGTTCATTCTCTTTATTTTGCGTTTCTAGAAAACATTCTCAAGCAAGATAGAAAGCAGGAGAGGAACAGAGATTGTCAGTATCTAGTTAAATAGCGTTTTTAAATCATCATAATGTGATTATGCAAACATTTCAATATTTCAAATTGATTGATCTGCCATGTCCATGAAAATGCTCCTGAGGCATTCTTTTGAGACATAATTGCTTTAAAATTCAAATTAAGGAACTGCATGCATAATTAGAATAATTCTGCAGAAATTCCTGGAATTCCTACAGGACTTGCAATGCATGAAATGCGTAGAAAGATAAGTTATATGATAAGATAATGAAAGGGAAGACTAAAACAGAGGTGTGTATTAAAGAGACGCAATTCACTTCCTTATGTTTGTATTTCTTCTCCAAGTCCTATAATGTGGGTACTCAATATTATCTTTTGCACCAATTCTATGAGAGGTAACATGCATATCAATGGTCCAATGGCAGACTTTATTTGTAGGTCTTAAACAAAAATGAAGGACTTTATGATACTGTACAGCATGGAATATGAAATGTCATCTGCTGCAATTATTTCAAGAACAACTAACAGCGTAACAACAAATACTTGTTGCGGAATTTAACCCATTACCAAACAATAATGACATCTGACCAGTTGTTGCAGACAACTCTGGAAAACATTGTGGGAAAAGGAGAAATTGCTCCCACAGTGTTTTCAGCCGTATTAAAGAAGATTATTTTTCAATTTCATCACATTTTGAAATGTCGTCTGCAAACTCTTTTGATTTGGGACAGTCTAAAATTTGGTGTTAGGTAAAGGGTTAAGATCTCCTAGGAAACATCATAACTGTGTGAGTCTGCCACGGGCGACTGTGGGCTAGTTGGTGTCACACTTTTGCTCTATATTGTCCGCAGGGTTTCCGTAAAGGCGGAGTCGTGATCATTTTTGTCCAAAAAAAAGACAAGTAATTAGCAATGGTATCAAAACCGATATGATTGGCTGGGAGCCGGGATGACATCTTATGTTACCCCTAGGAGAGGTCTCAATGCCAATTATTTATATTATTTCTTTTCCCTTTTTTTCTCGAAGAGATACTTTGAAAACAAGTAGGTAAGCTTCCTTAAAGGACATTCAAGGTCCAGTTTACTATCAATTTATTTTATATTCATTGTTCTTACAACTTTTAATTCTTGGTTCTGTGCAATAATTATATAATAATCAATGTTTTAAGGATTAATTTGAGTTTGACAATATGAGTGGTTAAGGAGGTGGGTTTGCAACTTTCAAGTCCAGGGTCCAAGTCTCACCCATTTTGTGGTTTTGTGGGAGTGCCCTTTGGCAAGGCATTCCCAAGCCCTAGCCCAAGTAGTAGTGTATCTAAAAAAAAAAAGTTGTGATATTATTGAAAAAATGTTGACACCATGTTTAACCCCTTTACATACAAAAGAAGGAACAAGAAAGAAAAAAACAACTTGGGGAAAGTATGTAGCTTCAGAGAGTCTTATTAAGCTTGGTTGTGGTCTTATCGCAAATTTTTGGTTTGTAATTTGACAATAATTGCCTTTACAAGGTGCTAAAACTGTGTAGTTTCCAAATCCAGTTAGCTTAATTAGGGGATTTAGTATCCACATATGGCCAAGGATTTGGTTGCCATCTTATAGAGACAATGCTGGAACTGTCAATATTTATCTAACAAACGATACTTTTCAAATTGTAAGAATTGGTAGAGCACAATCTTAACCCATTAGCAACCAATGATGACGTTTGACCAGTTTGTTGCTGACCACTCTGGAATATATTGTGGGAAAAGGAAAGATTGCTCTTACTGAGCAATTTTTTCTTTTCCCAGTGTTTCTTGTCCTAGAAGAAGATTATTTTTCAATTTCATCACATTTTGAAATGTTGTCTGCAAACTCTTTCAATATTGGACGGTTCAAAATTTGGCATTTGGTGAAGTGTTAAAGGACCATAATGAATGCTCTGCTATTAAATTCTTTGCAAAAATCTGCCTTGTGTAGAATGTCTATGCATCATCTAGTACGTTCCATAGGCCTTTGCTTTTTTAGAGAAGTAACAAAATTAAATGGCTTGACGTAATGATGGATTATGGGTAAACAAGTCGTTAAAAGCTGGTACTAATTCAATATGCCCGTCTGCTGGCTATCTATCTAATTGCAGATAATCAGCAGACATATGGAATTGAAGGATTCAAATAACATGAACCGAAAGTACATTTGGAAAATGACCCACATTCATTGATGCCTTTTTCAAAATTAAGAGGGAACTTTATCTCATGTATGCATACTGTGACAAAAAGGATCATTTGCTCAATCTGAGTATATGGATAACACATGAACCAAAAGTACTTTAAGAAAATGACAGATATTCAATGATGCCTTTACAAATTTTTACAAATAAGTGACAATTTTACCTCATGTATGCATACTGTTACAAAAAGGATCATGTGCTCAATCTGAGCAAACCATTTGGCACAAATGAATGCAGAGACAATCAATCATTTATGTGTAGATTTATTGATATCTATAAGAGCTTTGGTAATCGGTTTAGATATCGGCTGCAGCAAATTGTTTGTGATACAGAAAAGACAGAATGATACAGATTGCAATCATGGTTGTATTTCTGCCTTCAGTCTCAATCTCACAGCGGTAAATGGCTTTATCTCTCACTACATTTTTACTCATTTTGAGAAAACAATAGAGATTAAAAAGTCAACACTGTAATATAGGAGAAGATGCTTTGGTCTAAAAATTTCTGTCTTTGACATATCTACCGAATTCCACTGAATCATATCATATCTATCGATGGTTTACCGTCCATATTATAATCCAATGGCTACTCATAGGACAGGACCTCAGTTTAACCCTTTCCCAAACAACAAATTTTTCGACTGTCCCAAATTGAAAGAGCTTGCAGACGACATTTCAAATTGTGTTGAAATTGATCAATATTCTTCAGATAGAGCAAAATACCTTGTGGAAACAGGAAAAATTACTCGTCACAAGCAATTTCTTCTTTTCCCGCAATGTTTTCTAAAGTTGTCTGCAACAATGTCGTCAAAAGTCGTTATTGTTTGGGAAAGGGTTAAAGTCTGACTGGTGGGGCAGAATTCGAAAAACTAGAAACTATTTTTGAAATTTCTAGGGGCGAGACACAGAATCGAACCCAGTACCCTGGACTATGAATCTTGGCTTTGAATTACCACTCAGCCACGGCCTCCTAGAGAAAGAGGTTTTTCATCCTTTTGTATTGGCATCTTGTATTGCTTTTTATCTTGGATGGGTCGCAAAAAAATCACATAATGAAGTAATCAGTGAACCAAGAGAGGCTGGCTAAAGACATCTCCATCGTACTTTCCTGTCTCTTCATTATTCTTCATTGACAAAGCCGGGTGATGACTGAAGCGTCAAGACACTTCTTAATTAACAGTTTTCCAACACATAAGGCAAAGGGAAGACGATAAATGTCCTGAGACAGTGTTAGTTTTGACACGGTGTCGAATATATCCTTCATCCATGTTTCTTTTTTTTTGTTTCTATTTTCATTCTAGAAGCCGATGAACCCATTTCGCAGTGATGGATTTTTACTTTGTAGCTTAAAATTGGAGGAAAAGTAGTTACTGTAGTCGAATACAAATACAATGCATAGAATAATTACATTTTTGTGATCTTGGATAAAATCTGTTGTGATCAAAGGAGAATTTTTTTTTTTATATACAATGGTTTCTTTCTTCCTTTTCATCTTGCACTATATTGAGCCGTAGACATATGATTTTGGGGCTTCCCCATTCACTTAACTAGTTCAAATATGAAGAAAAATCTATCTAATGCATTAATCTATTTAGTACAACACCATGAATGAATTCTTTTAAAGCCAGCCATTGATACACAAATTGAACATCCTTTTTCATCTAAAAACCAAATTGAGGGTTCAATGCAAGACTATAGAAAGTGCTTCATAAACATGAAGCACTTGCTATAGTATTGCACTGAACCCTTGAAATGGTGTACAATCTTAGACTTTACCCAATACATTTTTAACAACACATGCATGAATGGTGTATGTAGGGAGAACATAATATTACAATCAATTCCCTCAAAGCATCTCGGAACAATTTTCATAATTAGCAACACCTTCCATTAATTTTTCATCAGTGATTTTTCACAAGCTTAATTAGATTGTATTACAAAGTGAGAAAATGAATTCTCCAGAAGATTTAACCCTCTATAGTGCTGGAACTAACTCCATCCTTATGCAAACGGGTTGAATCCAGGCCAGTCGCCAAGTTAATTGATAGCAGACCTGTGATCCAACTTGTTTGCTACTATGAGTTTCTTTCCTCATTAAAATTAAGCAGATATTGAGGGTTTTGGAAAGCAGACGGCACAAAGATCTATTTTTTTAAAATTACCCTGCATTCTAAGGGTTTAGAAAATTAGATCACAGGTTCCTCAAACTTTCTCGCCATTCCATAATTGGCCTTAGATTCATAAATCTTTGAGCTCAATCCATCCAGCTCAAAGCCAAATAATTCTTCCTCATAGATGACTAACATATTGCCACAATGGGAGTATTGGTGACTTAATTGTCTTATGAAAGCAATAGCAGTACAATGTAAAGACATGCTATTTCAGATGAATCTTTCTTAATGATATTGTTTAGAAACCATTGTGAGGAAATTGGAAAATAACTCATATCTTGAGTCAGTTTACAATATTTCCTTGAACCATTTGAGATAAAAACCCATAATTTGCCATTTTGAAACACATTCCTTCATCTGATTACTTCAGTTGTTTTTGGTATACATCAGTTAAGACAGTAACTATTCGCATAAGACCAAATAGAGCAGACTGCGGACAGAGTATATACCAAGAAAAACTGAAGAATTCCGATGAAAGAATGAGTTTAAAAATGTCATATTATGGATACTCTACCACATATCACAATAAATGACTATTGCGCAACATAGTTCTTAAACTAAAAAATCACATTAAGGCATGGCCTAGTTGTAAGGCTGGGTACTTGTAATTCGGACATCCCTAAGAGGCCATCTCCACTGATTATGGTTTGGTGGGAATGTCCTTCGGCCATTCAAATAAAAGCTCCAGTGAACCTAGTACTGGTGAATCAGAGGAAAGCGGTAAAATGACTGTTAACACAGCAATCAAGGAAAATTTATGAAACATTGTGTTTGAATGAAATATTGAGAAAACATATATTTGAACATTGTAACATTATTTAAATATAATTACTGAACATGGTATGAACTCAAATCCACTTACTACCTAGTATAAATTGCTCTTTGTTCTTCTCATGGAAAAAAAACCCTATTAGTCATTTGGCTTGATAAGAACTGTGCATAATGGACAAATGTTTCTTTGGTCCTGTAACATTTCCTGACCAATTTATTATACAACTTTCAAGAGAACTTCTTCTGGATTTTCCTGGATACTTCCCAATTGTTCTGTGTCAGATTCCAAGAAACGAGAAAAGGTTAAACCTATTAGCGGATTTGAAATCAATTTCCTATTTTAAACAATAATGGTGTCATTGAGAAATTGTATAGCTTAGGAATGATGCAATCTCTAGCCCTTTAAATGCAGTAATGTAATCAATATGGTTAACGCTGCACCATTTCCCTCCATTTTTTGTTTGAGAAAAGGTCAGCAGATGACAAAAAGTACTGCGAAGTAAAGAAACATGTTATTCATATCAATTGTAAAAAGCAATGTCACAAAAGGATTACTTGTATTGTTATCGTTTTCAATCTATTTGTAAAAGTGCTTTGATGAAAAGATAAATTGCTCATTTTGTAAATCTATATCACCCTTTGAAAACCTTTCGAATGCCTTCAATGCCTTTTGGTAGACTGTATCAGACAGCCAAAAGTATTGTGAAGTAAAGTAACATTTTATCTATATCTTGAGTAAGAACCAATGTCACAAAAGGATCAATCATGCATTGTAATCCTTTTTAATCTATTTGTAAAAGCAATCTGATGAAAAGATAAATTGCTCACTTTGTAAATGTATATCACACTTTGAGAACCTTTCAGATGTCTTCTATGTCCTTTGTTAGACTGTATCAGAACCAGCATTTCAAACAACATCTAAGACTTGCATTTAACGTCCTTGTTCTAATGACCTCTTAATGGTTTACAAATAATATTGCCTGTATGATTCTGTACTGCATGCATATTGTAAGACTCTGCAATTGTCATTTGCCAATTGATTGTATTTAGTCTGATACCAAAAACCAGTTCTGGATAATTATATTTGGTTGGCTTTTTATGCAATTTTCAACATTATACCAGTCATATAGCAACAGCCAGCGGTCTTTTTCATGCTCACATGTATTTGAATAGGAATGGTTAATGGGCATGGCTTCGGAATATTATTAAATTTGTCATCAGCCCACCAGATGATATTCTTGCGACTTTCCTGATAACATTTCCCATCCAAGACACCAACCATCTTTTCATGGCCCTGTTTCGGATCTCTGATTATGAGCGTCTTCTACTAACAAGGTTTGGAATTATTACAAATTGTTTTCCATCCTGCCCGAGAAGAAAATTCCAATTTTATCACAATTTGTGTTGTTGTCTACAAAATCCCCGAAAATTGGTATGATTTGTTGTTAAGATTGCTTTTATTGGATTGAGGTCAGTTGCTATAGGAAAGGATAGTTTGTTGTAGTTGTGAAGAAGTTATTTCTTTCAGTTGGGAATAGCAGTTTTGTTCAACAGATTTCCAGTTATACTATGATTTTGGTACTTCTAGTATCAGTACAATATCTTTTCGTATATACAATAAATGGACATTAGGTATATCTTGTCCAAGGGAGTGTCATAGTGAGATAAATGCTTTAATTGCTGCTATCAGTGGCTTGTGACTGGTCCAAGCTTATTAAGCAACTGAAAATGATGAAAATTGCAAGGAAACAAGCAAACTTTTATGGTGTCGCTTAGGAAAAATTGTGACAAAAGGATGCATTGCTCCTTTTGGCAAAGTTGTTTTTAAAGTTTATAACAGCAGATCATTCAACAAGGAAAATTTGAATTGGAATATCACCGAAATGAACAAGGGTCCTGCATGACCAAGTGGTTTAATAATCTTGGCAGAATTAGAACTTAGGGCGCCCGGGTTCGAGCCCTACCAACACCTATGGTTTCGTGGAAGTGACCTTTGGGAACTCACTTCAGAGCCCCTAAACCTATAGTACTGGTGGATCCAGGAAATTCATTACTTATCTGAAAAATAGTTTATTTGGTTTTTAACACCATACAAACCAAAATGAATGGCAATGATTTGTTATTGGCATTCTTCCAGAAGAGCACTTCATTGAGTTATGGTTGTTTCCTCATTAAACAATATGTTTAACATACTCATTAAAATGATGATACATAAAGAAAGAATAATTTATTTAAAAAACAAAGAAGAACGCATTTCAATTATACAGAGAAAGAAAGGGATATATTTTTCTTCTCTCTCTGAACAAAAAGTATTGTGAGAAAAATGAAAAGACTTGCTACCCTATCATATTTAATTAATTAACTGTTTTCCAGCAATGGTTTTCTACATCAGCTTCTAATAACAAGTGTAAAATGTCTATAACCATGCAAAAATGGCTAACATAATCACGGTTTGCACGGTTTTACTGCATATAATGTGACAAATTTTGTTTTTTTCTATTCAGGAGACAATTTTAGCAGTTTGAATACAATTAAAGTAGAATTTTCCCAGCTTGATTTGTCAGCTCTATGGAAACCATTTCTCACACAAACAAGGGGCATTTATCAGGTTTTCTATTCAATTAGGTCCTGGTTTTATTCTAGATGGTTGTTTGGCTGAGTTTTATTGGCCCTTTTCTGTGTCCTGCGTGGCCCAGTGTTTAAGGTGGCGGACATAGAACTTGGGGGTCCAGGGTCCGAGCCCATCTGACACCTTTGGTTTCATGGGAATGACCTTTGGCAAATCACTTCAGAGCCCTAGCCTAGTGTTGGTGGAATCCAGGAAAGCAGTTATATAACTGAAAAAATGTTGCACAACACCATACAAATAATTGGCCCATTTTTGTGAAGGTTCCAATTATGATGATGGCAATTTGATTTTCATAAGTGATAGTTTCCTTGTTAACTTATGGGCAATAAAACTTAGAGGTATTACTTCATCATTAATGATAATCTTTTGTTATGTAGAGCAATTTATCCTTTTCCCTAAAATAAATTCAAAGTAATAAAAAGTATGTACACATTCCTTCGAGGGGTTGGTTAAGCAAAGGAATAAATTTTCCTGTTTAAAGAAAAGATTCTCTTTTTTTATCAATCAAATAATTACTATTGGATTCAGATTGAGGCTCATAGCAATGACAAAATGCAGCCATCAATATTATCTCAAATTTTGTCATTTCAATCAGTTGGTGAAATTGCCTCAATTTTGAAATGATTGTCGCCCAGATTGAGATTTTAACTGTTTTGGAACAGAATGTCTTTTACTGATGAAATTACGACACATATTTAGGTGGAGGTATATCACATTATCACTGGTAATAATCTCAAGTCCGAAGCAGATAAATCAAAGGCAAAGACTGACTGCTTTGGAAATGCGTGTTTTGAATGCGATTTCTCTGCCGAGTGTTAGATGGAACACTGTTATAAAGCATGGGTTATCATATACCATCAGAACTGGAGAGATGATAGTCAACTCTTTCAGGGTACATAATGTGGCTATCATTGGAAAAAAGTAGGTGAAAAAAACAAAAATACTTAATTGTGGCGCACCCATCTTGTTCAGACATAAGATCCTAAACATCTGTCATGTGATTCCCCAGCCTGGTATTTATAAAGTTATATACAATTGCATTAATGCAACCCTTAATTCTCAACCCTAATTATAACCGTTTATTAACCCTTTCCCAAACAACAAATTTTCGACTGTCCCAAATTGAAAGAGTTTGCAGACGACATTTCAAAATGTGATGCAATTGAAAAAATACTCTTCAGATAGAGCAGAAAACCTTGTGGGAAAAGGAGAAATTGCTCTTAGCGAGGAACACATCAGGTTTATCCAATGAAAACATGTCTGCGATAATAGGGATGTCTCCATATTGTTTCTCACGAGACTTACATCACTTTACTTTCGTTTTGAATATAAATCTTAAAAGTCATGCCAGGCACAATCACAGATATATTGTAACAGTACACATATATCCGAGTTGTATTTTTCATCTCAAGGAAATACCCAAGTAGTTTGGATTGTATGAACATATGAAAATAGGCAAAATCTATCAAATAGAATAGAATGGTTTGATAAATATTCTTTATGATGGGAAAAGAAGACTAATTTAATGCAAATTTTCCTTTTCCAAATTAGTTCAAATTACTAATGCCGGCACAACAAACAAATCCTCGATTGTTAAACAGTAAATAGCTTTATATATGAGACTGCCTTTTGGTGTATCTTGTGGAAAAGACCCTCTTTGAAAGCCAGACATATTCTGCCTTGTAAATGCTTTCTTGACACTGTTATAACATGGCAGCATGCAAATTGAATGCAGGATTACATGCCAAAACATGATTGTTTGTCAATGATGCATTGTAATGCCCTAATTTCTGAGATAGAATTCACTTGTGTACACATGTTACATCTGCAAAAATTACAACAAACAAAATTTGCTTTTGATTTCGTTCAATGTCCAGTGCGGCTCAATGAGTCTTATTGAACTCTTACCACCTGCAAACAACTTTTTTGTTACTAGAAGCAGACGAACTTAATAAAGCTATATAAACATTTGAAAAACCTTTCAGTTTTGCTGTTGTGATATGTGAATAGATTGAAAAGCATTGTAGCAAAAGAAGAAATTACTTGTGACAAGCACTTTCTCCCTTTGCCACAATGCTTTTTGAAATTCATCTGCTGCAAGATGCATAAATGTGGCATTAAGTTGCAATGTGTTAAGATTGGAAAGTATAGCATTTTTTCCCCTCACACAATAAAAAGGTCTCAAAATGTTGAAGTGATCGACAGCTTTTGAAAACATAAGTACATGTGTTTGACTGATTCCAACCTGTATTGTGTAACATTTTATTTTGACCTTCAAAGCACCTTAAAGCTCAGAATGTGAGAATCAGCCGCCATAAATCACCTTAACCAGCCATGTCAGGACACTAGGACTGGGTGATCTGTCTCGTTCTACATTAGGCTATCTATAACCAGCCATTAACGCAAACATAATCAATGAAACTTCACGGCAAGCTGCCTACGATAACGTAGAAAGAGATCACTTTGTTCGCATTTTGGTCAGCTGTGATTGAATTTTGTCCGTCTTGGCAGTTCAGATTTCCAGGGAAATTGTTTATATACTCGTAAGCGGTCTGACGAGAAATATTCTATCTTTTTTTATTCCCACATAAAATGCTTTAATGTCCTGAACTTTCTCCCTGTTTTGAGAACTTTACATCTCACTTTGGAAACTTGATTCTTTATCAACCAATACTCAGTATAGTATTTAATGACTGGTTAAAATTGAAGGTAATTCTGAGTAGATTTTTTCTTTTATTACAGTATTTTCTTAGCCATTTAGGTATAGATAGGTAACGATTAAATACTTAGGATTCAATGCATTAGATTATGGTTGGTGCTTCATAAATATGTAGCACTTACCATAGTCTTGCACTGAACCCTTGATATACTGAAAGTTTGATTAAATTCTATACAGTATTAAGTTCTTCACATTTATGAAGGACTTACTATAGTCTAGCAGAGAACATTTCAAATGAAAGAAGTTTTTAAAATGCCTTATTTCCTAGACTTTCCAAACACTGATGTAAACATCTTTTGAAAATTCATTGAGTAAAGGCAAAGTTGCTCAATTGAACTATTTCTTTTTTTCTGACTTGGTTTCAAATAATTTCATGGATGTTGTCTGCATCTTCTTGCTTCTACAATTACTTACTATTACACACTGGTAATGGGTAGTTATCATAGATCTAATGTACAGCAAAACAGATCACCCTGTCCTCGTGCCCGGACATGTTGGTTTACATGATCTATTGGTTGGTGGTTCTTACTGGGACAAAGTTATTATGCTTTTCCATTGCAAGACTGTCTGTAGGAAAGGTGATTGGGAATTTTTCCTAATTTCTTATTCTTTGAGACAAAATTATTGTTTGTCCATTTCAAGAAAGTCTAGGGCTTTGAAATATTGTCCTGATTTTTTTAGGACATAATTGTTATGTTTGTCTCATGCAAGAGTGTCTCTGTGAGTTTCAAGTGATTTGAAAAGTTGTCCTGATGTGGGATTTGTTAAAAAATTTTAGGACAAAATTATTATGTTTGTGCATAGCAAGAATGTCTTAGGGTCAGGCAATTTGAACATTTGCCACAATAACTTTAATCCTTGCAAAGAAAATATAACCACCCATTATTTTCTATTAAATACAATAAAAAACATTTTCCATGTTATATTTAAAAAAAATTGTTGTCGCCTGGTTATTGCCTTAACCCTTAACCAAACACTAAAGACACTTAACCACTTTGTTGCAGACAACTCTAAAAAACTTTGTGGTAAAAGGAAAAATTGCTACTTACGAGCAAATTCTCCTTTTCCAATAATGCTTTCTGCCCTATCCAAAGACTGTTTTTAAATTTCATCACATTTTGACATTTCATCGGCAAACTCTTTCAATTTTGGACAGTTGAAAATTTGGCGTTCGGTAAAGGGTAAACAAACTTTCAATTTGAGCCTGTGATATATTCCCATATTGGGGAATGGGTCAACCTCTTACCATCAACCAAAATGGAAACATGATCTAATCTGTTTGAATAATTATGCTAGTTTTATCTTGATACTTCTTATTATTTGTTTAGCAAACAGATATTACAGGCCAATTTACAGGGCTACATGCATTGAGTGTTCTCACAAATATATGATACTTCAATTACCAAAAGCTTGTCAAAATCTGATAAGAAACATCAAATGGTCAAATATGCACTAGTTGTCTGAAAAGGGGGCCATGATGTTGGTCTTTCACTTACACTTAATGTGTCCAAAATCGTTTGACAAATTAAAATTGTAACCATTTACAGTAATGCCAATTATCATGTGTACCTTAAATGTCTTTGACAGTTTGTATAAAAAAAAAGGATTGATAATCACTTAAATAACTGAGACAGACAACAAATTTGCTCATCATGAGCTTCAAATGCAATTTTGCAGCAAAAAGATTTGAAATTATTCATAACACATTACCCATTAATAATGACATTTGACCAGTTTGTTGCAGACAACTCTTGAATACATCATGGGGAAAGGACAAATTGCTCTTAACAAGTAATTTCTTCTTTTCCTACAATGATTTCTACCCTATGTTTTCTTCCCTATAAAAAGATTATTTTCTAATTTAATCACACTTTGAAATGTCTTCTGCATACTCTTTTAATTTGAGTCAGTCGAAAGTTTGGCGTTTTGTAAAGGGTTAAGCGAAAAAAGAGTTATATTAAGAGATATTTCACCAGACTCTTTATTGGCTTTAAAGCCTTATACCCCTTATCAAATCACAGCTCTTCTACAAATTACTAAGACTTTCTCATTACTCTGTGTTTTGCCCTTAATTGATTTCTTAATTACCTCTTCAAAGTTTAGAACATTTTGGAATTGAAAAATAAACCTAACATACATTTTCTTTCTTTTCCAGGCTTGGTTTCGGAAGGAAGTCTTACACATGGTAAGTGTTTGAAGAAGATTTTAAATTCATTACATGCAGATAAAAGAATTGTTACAATATCAAATGACGCCATTTGTTAATACAATGCTTCATTTTAAATGACTTTTACAGGTTTCTATTTTTGCTCAATGCTGCCATCCACTACTGTCTTTGTTTCCATTCATAACTGGCATCAGATTCCTAATCCTATCAGCAGCCATGAATCAAGAAGTATAGAAAACAATCTTTTCTTTATGTTCATTAAAAGAAATGAAAGGAAAAATTGCTTGATTTGAGCAGTTTCTAACTTTTATTAAAGTGGATTATATACAATTAGTTAATATAAGTTAAAACATATTCCATTGCAAAAAGAATATTTTTAAAAAATGGATTTGGAACACAAGCTTTTACACATTACAACCTTTAACGCCAGGTTTTTGCATTTTGCAGCAGACGACTTTCAAAAAAGCATTGTGGCAAGCCATTTCTCCTTTTGCCACAATGCTTTTTTCAATCTATTCACATATCACAGCAGCAGAACTGAAAGTTGTTTCACCTGTTTACAAAGCTTTTCTAAAGTCGTCTGCTTCAAGTAAAAAAATGTTGTTTACGGGTGGTAAAGAGTTAAGCTAATATTGAGTCCCTCTCCTGAATAATTAATATACCTGTAATAGCATGTCAAACAATACAGTACAATTAATATAATTGCCTGCTGCAGATGTATGTGAATATTCAGATGCTACCGTATAAAGGACTTTGTCAATCCAAACCAATGAGTAATGACTTAATTTTCATTTAATCATATTGACATCTTAATTAACCCTTATGGTGCTGGAACCGACTCCACGCTTTGGCAAATAGGTTAGATCCACATCAGCCGCCATGTTTATTGGCGGCTGGCCTGTGGTGTAATCTTTTTCTACTCTGAGGACTGCTCTTTGAATCTTTCCTCAACAAAATTAAGCAGATATTTAAGGTTTTGGAAAACAGACGACACAAAAATCTAGTTTTAGAAAATTGACCAGAATTCTGTAAGGGTTAATGGTCAAACCAATCCGATAAGTTATGACTAAATTTTCATTTATTCATATTGACTCCTTAACCCTTTACAAAACACCAAATTTTTGACTCTCCCAAATTGGAAGAGTTTGCAGACTACATTTCAAAATGTGATGAAATTGAAAAAAAATCTTCTGATTAGGCAGAAAACGTTGTGGGAAAAGGAGAAATTGCTTGTCACAAGCAATTTCTCCTTTTTCCACAATATTTTCCAGAGTCGTCTGCAACAAAGTGGTTAAATGTTGTTATTGTTTGGTAATGGGTTAATGGTCAAACAGAACCATTGAGATGTGACCAGATTTTCATCTATGAGTTCTAACCCCTTATTTGTCAAACAGGAGAAATGAGTTATGACTTTTATTTTCCATTAACTCATTTTAACCCTTTACTCCTGGATATTTTGCTTAGAAGAACCTGCTTTAAGAAAACTTTGGAAACCACCGTCTCACACACAGGGGCTTGAATCAATGCATACCTCCCAAATCCCTATATATATACTATATAAGCCTCTTTATTATAGTATATACATAAGGTACGCATTGATTCAGGCCCCTGTGGTCTCACAACGTAAAAATTGCTCAAAAAGAGCACAATTTCTCTTTTTGTCACAATAGTTTCTAAAGTCTTCTGCATGTTTTTGAATGCAAAATAAAAATGTTCTTGAACATGTTCATGAATTCCAAAAACATATTTATGACTATATACATGGACATTTTCATGTCCTTGAATACATTTATGAACATGCTCTTTAAACTTATGAACATGTTCAAGAACAATGTTTTGTTCATGAGCGGCCATTTTTATTTATGCAATATATCTATTTTCATATATTTATGACCATATTCATGGATATTTTCATGTCCTTGAATACATTCATGAATGTGTTTACGAACAACATTTTGCTTATGAACGGCAATTTTTTGTTCATGGCTGTTCTCTTGAAATTCTTAACCCTTTACCAAATACCACATTTTCGACTGTCCCAAATTGAACGAGTTTGCAGGCGATATTACAAAATGTGATGAAATTGAAAAAAAAATCTTCTGATAGTGCAGAAAACATTGTGGGAAAAGGAAAAAATTGCTCATTAAGAGCAATTTCTCCTTTTCCCACAATATTTTCCAGAGTCATCTGCAACAAACCGTTCAAATGTCGTTATTGTTTGGTAATGGGTTAAACACAGTTCTTAAATCCTTGCGCATGGCTGTCAGAGCATCCTATCAGGGCACTCGGGGCACTTAACTCTAATTGCTCTCTATTGTTTGATGTTTCCGTATAGCTCTCGATAATTACTCGTCAATTCAATCAGGCGTAATGAGGGTTATTAGGACATTGGGACTACCAGAGCCTATATGGACCTATGATTCTATGTTTGGATTCCACCTGTACAGTTTTATCATACCAGATTCAACAATTTTCTTGTTGTGATTAAGCAGATACCTCAATGGCAAAAGGAGAAATCACTTCAAATGTTTACGTACAAGGATGATTAAACAAGCATACATGAGGGTTAACTTGGTGTTCATGTTCTTTGATAACAATGAATTCTGTTATTATTCAAGTGTAGGAGTTCAAATGCTTGAAATGAGATATGAACTTAACAATGTCAAATTACTTAGAGTATAATACAGATATATTTTACCTTTGGGTCTTTCCAAAAAAAAAATTCTAATAGGGTCAATTATATCTATGGATTCTCATTCAATTACAGTTAATCCTTTTTCTTATTAAGTCAATTCTCTGATTGTTGTTTATAGTCACTGCTTTATATCAATTGCCTCAATGTGAGGGACCATGCTTTATAGATCTTTGATTGTCTGTATGGTGTTTAACACCATATCAACAATTTTTCAGTTATGTAAAATGGATTTCATGGATCCGCCAGTACTAGGCTAGGGCTCTAAAGTGACTTGCCAAAGGTCACTCCAACAATACCAGAGGTGTCGTTGGGGCTCGAACCCCGGACCTCTTAGTTGTTAGTCTGCCATCTTAACCACTGGGCCATGCAGGACCTATTTTGTAGATCATTCCCAATAAAATGGATTTGGTGACTGGTCAAAATTGGCAGCATTGTATGGGCAAAACAATTTTCTTTGTGCTGTTAGGTAGAAATAATTGAGACTTAGGGTTAAACATGTTTATGATGAGCACCTTCGCTTTTATCACAACAATTTTGTGAACTTTCCTGATGCATGTGTATCCAACAGTAATTCAATGTATGGAAAGGATGATCTTCCGTAATCTTGGTGAAGGGAATAGGGAATGTATTGGCGCTAATTTTTCTCCACGTTTTTTTATGTCAAATTACAAGATCTACCTGTAATTGCCAATAAACTTCCACTTTTTTAATTTCTTAAAAGATTTCAACACTCTGAATACACATAAGGTCATTTTGTATCTCTCAATCTATACACTTTATTGACAATATCTGTGATCCCATTATATTGACAAGGTTTTTTATCAAAAAGCCTTGATATTTTATTACGGATTTTATTCAATAGTGAAAAAAGAAACTTGGATTTTGATAAGTATACAAGCTCATTTGGATGATGCGTGAAAGATGAAGGTAATTTTTAAGGACCCTGGGAAGGCTTTTTTCCATTTTCTTATTTAATATTCTTGTGATGTATCCAAATTGAAAGAAAAAGCAAACGGCAATCATTTAGCATAAAAAATAACATTTTAATTGTAAAAGTAGGTAGAAATCATTGAGATATAAGAGACAACTGCATATAAGCAGCTATTTTTTAACTTGTCACAGTGAGTCCTAGAGATCTTCTGCTGCAAGAATGTCAAAAAGGTTTATATGTAATAATGAGTTATAAATCTTTAGGTTATGAGAATTCTGGATAATTTTGATGGTTTATATTCAGAATAGTTCTTCTAATGATCAATTGCTTTGAGGTAAAAGTCTTCGCAACAGGATGAATAACTTATAACTTGTAAATGTGAAATTATACCTTATTAGAGTTTCATATCACATCATTAGGCAAGCAGTTTCTGCCATTTTGTAATAAATAGCATATTACAAATCAGGAAAGTACTTATCATTCAATCAAGCATTCAGATAGTGTGATCAACCTTTTATGAGTGTACTAAGATGTTATTAACCTATTACCAAACAATAACGACATTTGGCCAGTTTGTTGCAGAAGACCCTAGAAAACATTATAGCAAAAGGAGAAATTGCACATAACGAGCAATTTCCTCGTTTTTCCACAACGTTTCCTGCCCTATAGAAGAGTTTTTCCCAATTTCATCACATATTTGAATGTCGTTTGCAAACTCTTTCAATTTGGGACAGTCGAAAATTTGGTGTTTGGTAAGGGATAAATCAACCAAACATCCTGAAAGAGTAGAGTCATCAACCCTTTGTAAGTGTACTAAGATGCTATTAATATAAAAATGGCTAAAACATCAAACAAGATGGAAGTCGTCTTTTGAGACACAACTATGATGGCAGGCAAGTGGGTTGATGGCTCTAAATAGATCTCTCCAAAATTATTTGGTAACGTCTTTCCAGAGAATTAAGCACAAAGATGAGCTAGTCCTGACTAGCAGAATAATTGACAAAACTGATGAAATTATCCAGTTTCTTTACTGCTTCTGACGACTTCAAATATATGTCATGGCATGCCATGGCACTTCTTTTTCTCCCTCAAAGTGCAATGTAATTCACTAAGATGGTGTTAACCCTTTACCAAACGTCAAATTTTCGACTGTCCCAAATTGAAAGTTTACAGACCACATTTCAAAATGTGATGAAATTGAAAAGTAATCCTCTGAAAGGGCAGAAAATGTTGTGGGAAAAGGAGAAATTGCTCATTTTCTCCTTTTCCTACAATATTTTCCAGAATCATCTGCAACAAACTGGTCAAATGTTGTTACATATATATATATATTGTTCGGTAATGGGTTAACCATCCTGTCATATGCTTACTGTGTCAGGTTTTGTGACTTTTAAACCCCATTTAAAAATATAAATTGATTGAAAAGTTCATGGTCAAATAAGCAAGTATTTGTCTTGGATCAGGGACACTGAGACAGTTCAATATATTGTCTAAACTGCTAAAAGCTGTCTTAAACTATAAAACTAGAAAAAAAAAAAATTAATACTGTTAAATCCAAAACCAATAAGCATTGGAGATTTTTATCGTAGCACTTCTGCCTTTTAGCCTGACGTCTGCAGAATTGCATGTAATGGATAGATAGAATCATTAATAGTCATGTATTTTCGATTTTATTTTTTACCCTTTTTCTGTTTACAGACAACTTTTAAAGGCTTTTATATGAAGTTGATTTAATAACTGTGACTGGAGACACTATTGATTTATCAGATTTGATTTTTGTGGCTATTACTTAAGATTTGTCTCTCTATTGAAATTGATACAATTTAATTTTGGCCATATACACTGGTAGTAAGTGGGTCTTGTTTTAAATGACTATAGTAAAAGAGGACATAAATTGTCATGTATAGGACAACTGAGGGAATAACCCTTAGAATGCATGGTAATTTTCTAAAAATAGAGTTTTGATGAGGAAAGATACTCAGAGTAGCAAAGAGGTTAGATCACAGGCCAGCTGCCACGTAAATTGGCAGCTGGCCTGTAATCTAACTTGTTTGCTACTCTGAGTATCTTAAATTTTCTCAACAAAATTAAGCAGATATTTAAGTTTTGGAAATCAGAGGACACTAGATTTTTTTCTGAAAGGTTATCAAGCATTCTAAGGGTTTAACCCTTTTCCAAACAATAACGACATTTGACCACTTTGTTGCAGACGACTTTAGAAAACATTGTAACGAGCAATTTCACCTTTTCCCACAATGTTTTCTGCCATATCAGGAGATCATTTTCCAATTCAATCACATTTTAAAACGTCGTCTGCAAACCCTTTTAAATTGGGACAGTCGAAAACTTGTTGTTTGGGAAAGGGTTAATATCCTGTGAGGGAATGGGTAGGAAAAACTCTGAGTATTGCGTGGCATCTCTAGTTAGAGCCTGAGTTTGATAGATTCATTCCTCGAGATATTGGTTAATTGCAGCATGCCAGGCAACCCATTTTTCAAAATCTTTACCAGCCGGCACAATTCTGGATACATCCCAATTTGAAAGATCTTCCAAGCAGTCAGTTGCAATGGAGGCAAGGAAGTCTGAAGGGATTCAACTCATACTATCAATAGTTAGAGAAAAATCGTTATTAAAAAAGAAGGAAATTATTGTTCTTAAGAGCATTTTCTCCATTTCCAACAATGATGTCTGAAGTCGTCTGCAGACGATACGTAAATAAGAAATAGGGATGGTTTGATGCAGAAGAGAATTAATTAATAGACCAATGCCTGAGGCCTCTTGGATAGGATGTGTTTCACACTTAATTAGGTTATTATATATGATGTAAAGGAAGAAACAAGTGAAAAAAAGGTCTGCAACCTAGAAAATGCAATCAGGTAATGCTTTTTAACCTATCCCATCAATTGATAGTATTTGAGTGGTCTGAAAAAGGTGCAGAAACAGATGACAAAAAAAATAGTTTGAACATTTTCTTTATTGTAATGGGGAAAAAAACGCAATATTAGACATCATAGATCAAGAAACAACATGAGAAATAGCATTTGGCTTGTGAAGTTTGGCTAATTATAAACTATTTTCAAAAAAGGATGAATTGCTCATTAAGAGCAACTCATTCTAATGTCAGTTTTCTGAACCAGAAACAGCAAAGTGAGGTATTATGCAAGAAGGGGTTAAGTTGATGAGTTATATGGATGGATGAATATTTATAGCCTGTGAGGGGTCCTGGATGACTATTTATAGCCTGTGAGGGGTCCTCCCAATCCTATCTACTCGGCAATCCCGGTAACAAGTCGGTAGATATACCTCATAATCCTGGGGTAATTCGCCTTATTTCCGGCGGATAACGCAAAATGCACATGGGCTCTAAATATGTATTTAAATACACACAAATTGGTTATATATCACAATTGAATGTTTTTTTTACCCTTTTTATTAATGATGATCATATCAACACATCTTTGTTTCATATTTGGCTTGTGCCAGGGATTTCCAAGTAGATACGATTGCAAACGGACATGCCCTTCGTTGCTGACCTACTTTCAAAAATGGCTCCCCATTACCTCCGAGGTTATTTTAAGAAATGGCCAAGGTGTTCCGAATGGGGTCCTCCAGGGCCGAGTGGTTAATTTGGCAGACTTATAGAACTCCTGGTTTCTCGGGATTGAGTCACTTCAGAGCCCCAGCCTAGTACTGGTTGATCCAGGAGAGCCGGTACAAGACTGAAAAACTGTTGATACGGCATTAAACACCATACAAATAAACAAATATAACCTGTGGACATATGACAGACAAATTATAAGTTAAATTTTCGTATTATGTCATCTTTAAAACAATGTTGAAAGGGTAACAGAAAGCTCCTTTTTAGCAGTGGAGATGATTTCTATTTATTACCAAGGAGACAAGAATATCAGAAACTGCCACATATTTCCCAAGTGCTAAATCAAGCTGTGTTTATACAAATGCAGAAACAAGTGAAGATAGCATGACATGCTCAGCGTGTAAAACTAAGAACCATTACAAAGTTGTGCCAAGATTGTAAAGCAAAAAATGTCCAGACAGGCTTGGAATGAGGAAATAACTAAAACGAATGGGAACATAACATCTGCCTGTGATATGTATATACTCGATTATAGTTTATGACTGATATGTTTTGTTTGTTAGTGGTTTTATGTCTCTTTCAACAGCTTTCTAAATTATATAATGGTTTTATTTGGATCTTGACTGCTAAATTTAATTCTGGAACTTGTTTTTCCCATTGCAAAGCTATCCCAATGCATCATTTTCACAGTTGAAGAGCCACATTGGATTGCTGTTAACCCTTTCCCAAACAACAAATTTGCGACTGTTTCAAAATGGAAGAGTTTGCAGACGACATTTTAAAACGTGATGGAATTGGAAAATAATATTTTGATATGCCAGAAAACATTGAGTGAAAACGAAAAATTGCTCATCACGAGCAATTTTTCATTTTCCCTCCATGTTTTCTCAAGTCGTCTGCAACAAAGTGGTCAAATGTCGTTACCGTTAGGGAAAGGGTTAAATGTGCTATCATTTTCCTGAGGAAAACTTTTTTCCTATATCAAAGCTATTAACTTTCAAGAAAAGGCTTTGATTGCTTTCCCTCAAGAACAAGTTTGAGAAACGATGATTAATTTAAACAAAAAAGCTTTCCTCTGTACCCTTCCAGGCTATTGACCGAAAGTAGTCTCTACCCTTTATTGGTCTGTAGATTTGTAGGTTACTAAGCAATAAGTAATTTGCACAAGATAATATTCTTTTGGCAAATCACAGCCTATACAAGTGGGCAACAATGAAGGCATTGCGTCTGCCTCTGATACCGTGTTTCGTGGGTACCGTTTTACTTAACAACTTACGGAAAATATTTGCACAAGTCATAACTGATACACATGGATAGTATCTTCAATGAAAGTACAATATTACAATGTGACATATCATTGGAAGCGTCTTGGAGAGACGATTCCAATGATGTGTTACTTTGCAATATTGCTTTGCCAAATATCAAAATAAGAGGATTGTTGTTTTAGACTTAAGCAAATCTTAAGTGTAAACTGTTTAGTAAAATGGTACCCTGGGTTCTATTAGTGGTGAGGTAAAAATGCCAGGACTGACCCAAAAATTGGTGTTGTGTACAGGAAGCAGCCATCCAGAGTGAACTTAATAAGCTTCAAGCTTCAGTCACAATTCACATAGAATAGATAAGGTTTAATCTAGTTCTAGATAATCCAAGGAAAGTAAAAAAAATTAACTGGAGAATTGTGGATATTGCATTGAACCCCATTTTACATATAAGGAAAAGATCGTAATTGGTCTGTAAATCTCAGCTTTCTTAATTAGCTTTATGGTTCACGTCCTGGGGGTACTGAACTCAGAAAGATCTTTTTTTAGACCTGCTTCTTTTCTGGTTATTAACCTATGGGAATGGGGCCAATAGGGGTGTGAGAGCAGGCGGAAATCTCATTTCCAAAAGTTTCGTGGGCGGCGGACTGCATGTCACATTGAGCTCATAAAGCCATATGTGATTTTCTACAACTCACCAACAAAACAACATCAGTTGAAAAATTGCTATTTCGTAATTATACAACGTAGAAGTCATTGTGTTATGAGATAATTTGTTCATTAGGAGCATTTTATCCTTTTTGTCCCAAAGGTTTCTATAAGTTTTGTTCAGCAGATGCTTCAAAGTGAGGTGTTTTTTTTCTAATTAGCAATTTCTCTTTTTTTTTTCTCAATTGCTTTACAAACATTTTTATTTGCAGTATTGTGTGTGTGAGACGGTATAATGTAGTGGAATGAATGCATTATTAATCATGATAACTTTACGCTAGCTTGCATTCCTATTTTTCTTATCGTCTAAAAAGGAAAATTAACAAAAAATACTTTTCCCCCATACATAACACCATGTTAAATAAATAATGTACCCTCTTACTTCTCACTGCTAGCTTCATTTCCACATGATAACCGTTATACTGATGTGAATCAGTCTCAGCCTTATGCCCAAATCAGCATGACGAGGACTAGATAGTCTGTCAGTCAATCAGTCAATCAATACTCAACAACTTTACAACCTCAACAGTGATCCTGATAAAGAGGTATTTGTGAGTCTTTATCATAATGACAAATCACATGTTGTTGGTACTCATTAGATCCGTGGTGATGAGATGATTCTATTGAATACCCAAAATATAGGGTTCTGAAAAACAATAAAGAAGTTTGCTTAGGGTATACAACTTCTATCAGGACCTCTGCTCATTCAGTGAGCAACAAAGCACGGTTACAGTGATTGTTAGCATCAATGACTAGATACCTAGGTTCCATCACCAATTAAGGCTTTCATTTACATGTATATCATAATGGAGTGTTCTTGGGTAAGACACATTTTCTGGCCTTCTACTGGTATTTCATCCATGGAACATGTATGATAATACTCAAAAGTGAATGCAGTGTACATTAACCCATTACCAAACAATATATAACGACGTATTACCAGTTTGTTGCAGAGGAATATGGAAAACATTATGGGAAAATCGTTTTCTGCCCTATCTGAAGTTTATATTTTCAATTTCATCACATTTTGAAATATTGTCTGAAAACTTTCAATTTGGGACAGTCATAAATTTGGCAGTTGGTAAAGGGTTAAAAGGAAGACAGAAAGAGAAACCAAACCAGTATTGGTTATCACAATAGTCTGCCCAGTTTGGCTCCATTAGGATACCGTCTGACACGGCTGGATTTTTCGTACCAAACTCTCCTGTAATTGGAGGTAACAAAGTTCATGTGAAGTCGGGGCTTAATACTTTCCTCTAGGTTTATGTGATTATATGCATCTAAAACAGAAGGAAACAAAACACAACTAGAGAAAGAAACAACAAGACAATTTCAATTGTACTTCTTTTGTTACAATGGTTTCTGTTTTTTATTGGACATCACAGAGAAAATGATGTTTCCCTTTCTTAACATTTTGATATGTGTTGATGCTTTCACTAGATAATTCACATTTTCTACTGTAAGGAGCTTTAAATAAGCTTTAATTCATCATACTTCGCTTTGACAAATCTTTTGCTGAAGACATAAAAAGAACGCTGTGGAAAGAGGGTAGATTGCTGCTAATTGTAAATATATCCTTTTATCACATTGGTTCCTGCATAATATCAAACAATAAAATCTGGTTTTTTTTTCATGCTATTCTTTATTATTGTCTGCTGTTGCTTTGAGTTTGGACGAATCTCAGGGGGAAATTGGTTAGGTGCAGGGGTTTAACTCTTTACCACGTGCAGACAACTATTTTACTTGAGGCAGACGACTTAAGAAACACTTTATAAACACAAACCTTTCAGTTATGCTGTTGGGGTATGTAACAAGATTATAAAAGAATTGTTGCAAATGGAGAGTTTGCTTGTGACAAGCAATTTCTCCTTTTGCAACAACGCTTTTTGAAAGTCTTCTGCTGTAGGATGCAAAATATGGGAAAGGTGGTAATATGTTAAAAGGTTCTTCACAGCAGTTCACAGTTGTCCTGTGGTTTCACACAGGGTTTTCGCAGTGATCGTCTAATCTGATAGAATTACTGGAGACATAACAAGACGTTTTTTCATAATTTGGTCTTAGCATGCACTTTGGATTGGTTTGCAATAAAGTTCATAGATTTTGTATGTTGGTATATGTATACATGTATATGTAAGCCTTTATTCATTTTGTGACTTTATTTTTTCTTTTTGTTTTCTCTCTAAATATTTAAGTGATCTTACATAAGACAATAGATGTTTGAACAAATCAGTAAGTTGTGTACCATTGAAAGGAATCTTTGCCAATAAACTTTGAATCAAATGCTGATTTTGATTAAGGGTTAAACGGTTTTGTGCATAATTGGTTCAGAAGCCAAGGAAATTAGAGACATTGTGTAAAAACTTTTCTTTAAACGAATTGTTATTCATATTGATTGACCTATAAACCTAAAAGCCTATATCTGCATAAATTGTCAAGTAATTTCTCCTTATGCCAAAATGATGCAAGCCAATATCATAACACACTGATTACATTAGTTTTTATACCATATCTTTGTCATATGCTGTTGCTTTTGTATTCGGATCTAATTAGATGGTATAGAATTTCTTAGGATAGAAAAGGTTAGAAGCATGTTTCTGCATAAATTGTCATCCTTCATCGGCCTATGATCCCCGCCAAACACCTATTGCTTTTTGTGAAGAGTGATTTATTGGTTAACCTATTTAGTCATTTTGGCTGGTCCAATTTCAAAGCAAAATCAAAATCAACAGCAGACGTACAGCATTGCAAGCACTGGTAGCAGTAACAAAAAAAGAAAAAAATGTGTAATTTATTATATATTATATATTGTATACCTTTGCTATATCATCTTAGTGTAAATAGGTAGGAAACTTTGTGACAAGTGAAGAATTAGCTTCAGTAAAGCAAACATTTATTTTTTCCTTTTTGCCACAATTCTTTTTTCAATCTTCACCTGAGAATGTGTTAAATAGAATTGTGTATGAATCATGAAAGATAAGGTTCAATAAATCATTTGAATACACATAAATCGACTATACAACAGTACGGAAAAAAATACAGTCGTAATTCATATCTAATTTTGATAATGAAATGAAATTTGTTATAAGGGGATTAATTTGCTGCTATTTTATAGTCGGAGGCTGTTAAAGCTGCTTGTTCACAGATATGAGGAAACTTGGATACCAAAGTTTTATTTCTTTAACCCTTTCCCAAACAATAACGACATTTGACTACTTTGTTGAAGACGACTTAAGAAAACATTGTGGGAAAAGGAGAAATTGCTCATAACAAGCAATTTCTCCTTTTCCCACAATGTTTTCTGCCATATCAGAGGATTATTGTCCAATTTCATCATATTTTGAAATGTCGTCTGCAAACTCTTTCAATTTGGGACAGTCGAAAATTTGTTGTTTGGGAAAGGGTTAAGACTATATAGCAGATGTACTGATGTTTGATAATGTACATATGATGAGACTTTAATAAACAATGAACTGAACTGTATATCAGTTGTACTGTTGTATGAGACAAACAAGATTAATAGCTATTAGAAGTAAAATTGATTTGTATTCAAGCATCTAGAGCATGTAAAGAATGCAAAAATAAATATGTATTCTGATTCAAAAGCATTGCAACGCTTTTGAAATCCATCGCATACCATCGGTACATACTAAGATATTTAGACACATTGTGAATCAATTTTATGTTCAGCATCTCCTTTTCATTAGTTACTGTACCAAACTTCAATCAAAGCGCTGATAGCGCTGAAGGACTAAGGTGCGTTTAAAGCAAGATGATTGCGGATACCTTTGAAAATGTCTTTCGGCAATATCTTGAGGAAAACAACTGCTCCTTTTACCACCATTACTATAATTATTATTTCTGTGAACAGAGACTAAGCGATAGTCTATTTTTCGAACATCTGGACATTTTATGATTCCCCATAAGGCAGCAGTTTAAATAATATAGAGCAAAACAGAGCGAGTAAATCCGAACTACATTCCTATTTCCAAGAAGGTATTAGTCCGCACAGGGAAGGCGGATGTTTAATGAGTAATTGGGGTCAGACTGCTGTTTGCATATCGATAAAGTACCGTCCCTCAAAAAGTGGTATGTAAATTCAATGAATAAGGTGCTGAAAAAAACTTAACTATTTCAATGAAACTTTATTTTGACTTGCAAATGCTCCCAAATTGTGAAAACATGCACCTTTAAGGAATGCAGTTTTATAAGTGTAAACTTTTTAAGACTTTTCATTAGCCCAACCTTTTCATTCTCCACACTCTCTCTTCATACTCAGCTTTATACATTGGTGGCAGCTGTAATGAGCAATTTCTCTTGCTGTCACAATCGTTGCTTTAACCGTCTACTACAGATGCTTTAAACCAGTGAATATGATGAAAAAAATGTTAACCCTTATAATGCTGGATACATTTCTTGAAAATGGATTTTTGTGCAGTCTGCTTTTCAAAACCTTAAATGTTCTTAATTTGTTGAAGAAAGATACTCAGTGTACTGTGTAGCAAACAGGTTAGATCACAGGCCAGCTGCCAATTTACTTGGCGGCTGGCCAGGATCTCACCTGTTTGCATAAGCATGATATACGTTCAAGTACTATAAGGGATAAGTCTTTTAACCCTTTCCCAAACAACACATTTCTGGCTTTCTCAAATTGAAAGAGTTTGCAGACAACAGTTCAAAATGTGATGAAATTGGAAAATAGTCTTCTTATAGGTCAGAAAACGTTGTGGGAAAAGGACAATGTTTGCTAGAGTCGTCTGCAATAAAGTGGTCAAATGTCTTTATTGTTTGGGAAAGGGTTAAAAAGCCTACAGAAACAGCTGTAACCTCAATATTTTTAAGGGTGAAATAAAATACACTTATATTCCCAAATTGAAGAAAACAGGGTTGTTGGTGCAAACCACTTAAAAACTGTACTGAAATATATTGGTGAGGCTATTTCATCTACATTCTAATTTACATCACAGCATCATTTAGAAATGGCTTTTCTGTTGTTAGATCAACGTTATGGGATTAGTTAACACTTTCCCTTTTATACAGGTATGTTGTAATAGTTTTGCTGCATTTGTAGCAGATGCTTGGAGAAACAGTAGCATTGATAGCAGAAATTGCTTATCGAGAGTGTTTATTCCTACAGTTACAATTAATAGTTTATCTACCAAATAGTTAAAAAGATTTATTATTGAGAGCCTGTATACCATGAATATATATATGTATTCAAATACAAAGGCATTGAAACAGTTTTGATATCCATCTCATACCATCTGGAAATTCTTAAGCTATATTGATGCATTCTGAATTAATTTTACATTCTGTAGCTATTTTTCATTAGATATTATACTGCAATACAAATACTAACATTTCATATTTTGACTTGCAAACTATCTCCTGTTAATAAGCATCTCTTAATCCTTTCCCAAACAATAACCGCATTTGACCACTTTGTTGCAGATGACTTTAGAAAGCATTGTGGGAAAAGGAGAAATTGCTCTTAACGAGCAATTTTTCCTTTGTCCCACAATGTTTTTCTGTCCTATCAGAAGATTTTTTTTCAAATTTCATTAAATTTTGAAATGTCGTCTGCAAATTCTTTTAATTTGGGAAAGTCGAAAATTTGGTTTTTGGTAATGGGTTAAACCCTATACAAAAGGAGAAAGAAAAAAAGGAGAAAAAGGGGGAATGAAATGAGGGAATAAAAAAAAGAAGTGCAATTAGGGTAATCTTATTCATTAACTTCATAACAAAGTTAAAAATGCAGTCTCATATCTCATACTGTGCATTAGCTGCAAATCACACGCAAATCAGTTAATATTGATCCAAACCGTAATTATCTCTAACACTGTCTTCATTTCAAGACTTTCGCTAATGACAAAATAAAGCGTAGGAATCTAAATAATTTTTCTTCTTTGTAAAAAAAACTAATATGAAAAAACAATTATTGACAAATAAAATCATTGTGGCCAAAGGAGAATTTGCTCATCATTCACAAATTCTCTTTTTGTAACAATGTTTTCTCAATTGTCCTATATCAGAGGCTGAACAATTATGATCATGTGGAAAGGCAATCTGTGGCGTGCAGTTCCACACATAGGATATTTCAGAAGCATTGGTAATTTGTGCTAACTGCCGCAATATGGTTGAAATAATGTTGAAATGGTGTATAACCCCCAAATTCAATCTTGTTGCAAATGGCATATAAAGTAATGAGCAGCAAATATGGCCAATGATTTGCAGCAGACAAAATGAGAGTTCCTTATCAGAGTGAAGATATCCATTAGAAAACTCCTCGTTTTTTTCATCACAATGAAACAACTTTGATGTAAAAATGAATATGCTCAAATGTTTATTACATAATCTAATAGAGAAATGAAATCCCACTATAATAGTAGCAATATAGTTTCGTTATTGCATGAATACTCTAACCTTTTGGTCCTGCATGGATCAGTGGTTGAGACGGTGGACTTAGAACTTGGGGTCCCGGGTTCGAGCCCCACCAAGACCTCTGGTTTCGTAGGAGTGGTCTTTGACAAGTCCCTTCAGAGCCCTAGCCTAGTATTGGTGAACCTAGGAAAGCTAATATAACTGAATAAGTGTTGACATGCTGTTAAACACCAGACAAATACATTTATATATTGCATATTCTAATAAAGAAATAAAACTCTGTAACAAAAGCAGTATAGTTTTGTTATAGTTAGAAGACATTAACTGGTATATAAATGAGGACTACTTACATTAAATACTCCAGCGTCTACTGGAATGTAACAGCAGTATTTTGTCCAATACCTCATAGAATCTGGTAAATGTTTAGTCCAATAGCACATAGGGAAGTTGAAGTGTTCTCTGATAAAACATGGAATAGAAACACTGTGGCACCGATAATTACTCACTGGATATAACACTTAGAATTCAGGAAATGGCTTAAAACAGTTGGATTGTTGTTATGGTTGTGTTCAACCTTTGATTGTTAATCTGTGAAATATTTATGGGAATGAAATATTAATTCGTATGAGATTGATCAAAAGAAGCATTTATGTCAAATATATTGCATAATGTGATAAAAGGTTGACTATATATATGCTTTAAATATCTTAATGCACTATTCCCCAATTAACATTTTTGGAGAGAAAAAATTCTTACTAAAGAAGAAATCACTCTCTATGAGTAATACTTCGATTTGTCACAAACAGTTTCAGTTTTCAATTGATCAATTCGGCAGTTGTTAGAGAAATAGTGCAATGACTTGTGACTTAGTAAATGGGTTAGAGATCTCAATTGGAGTTTGATAGATGATGCAGTCATAGACCCAGCCCAATAACAATGGGGAGACTTTGCGGTTTTACCAATACATTCACGATTAGACAAGACACTAATGTTACCACTGGTGTGCAATAAAAGGCTCTGAAAAAGTCTGGAAGTTAAAACTAAGACATTCTATGTGGTAGTGCCTGTATCCAAACTTTTAAGCACAAATAAACTTTATCTTCTTCTTCTTCTTCTTCCAGTTAAGTAGTTGACTCAATTAAGAGCGTGTTGACTCAATTAAGAGCGTTATACGACTTTATGAGCTAGAGTAGTGTTATTATTCACTGATACACATATTTCCGATATTTTAGATATTTACGGAGGTAGGTGTTGTGCTTGAGCGTTTAAATTTGATTAATGTGAAAAGGTGTGCTCATTAAAATTGTCGGATATTGCAAAGGATTATATAGTGGCACTCTTATCTAAAAAAGTACAAGAAACTAAAATGAAGTGAGATAAATGAAGAAACTGCATAATTTTTCACAGATGTAAACTAGTAGTTGAAGGAATTGAGAAAGATAGATGTGAAATGGAAGCAACTATTATCACCAATAGCAAGTGTTAGTTATCTATTGGAATATTACTGGGGGAAAAGGCAAGGTAAGTTAATTTTTACAGTGGATATTGAAAGGAAATAATTTTTAGTTCAAACTTATCTGGTTTACATTGATTGTGAAACAAGATCTTTCAACAACCACCGTTTTTTCTGTTTCCTGGATACATAGCCAGTACTAGCGTCAATCTGGATTTATTGAAAGGTTGCAAAGTGGACCCTGTTACTTACAGGATTCAAACCCAAGACCCTTGTGTTGCGAGGGTGACACTCTCCGGCTGGACCACTGTCCTTTGACATAATAGTTTTGTCACATGATGGCTATCTGTTGGGTCCTTCACCTATTACATATGAAATTAAGCCCCCATGAAGCAGATAGTATCTGAAAACCTGACAAAACAAGATTTTACTATTGATGAATAATTTTTCTATTGGTCACAATGATTTCAATGTCTACATGGCCCTATTGCAGTTTTCGCTTATTATCAAAAGCTGTGAAAATGAAAGTAGTTGCTCATGATAAGAAAATTTCCCTTTTGTCACAATGATTTCAAAGTGTTCTGACAGATAACTAGAAGTCTTAAGAATTTTATGATAATTTGATTATTGGATATATGGTCCTATGCTGTAGACAGGATAGATTGTTGTTTTTGAAAAAAATAAAATATTAGGTTTGTGTTATTTACAAAACTCCAAATGAAGAACTATGAACTAACTCTTGTAGCCTGAACACTCCAGCACTGAATTTCCACCACACTAATACGTATCCACCATGTCTTCCATAGATTTTTTCACCCGAGTGAGAGAAAATGTTACAAGTTCACATGTATATCCAGACAGGTTTTCAGATCACTCCAAGTCGTTACATTAAATGGTATGATACATAGTCCCTCCGTATCAGTACCCCATTAGTTGAAAATATTTATAAATGAAAGTTAGAAAGAAGAAAAATCCACGAGTTTTGATGCAGAATTAGGGATCTGTTCATATTCTGTTCATACTAGATTGGATAGACACTAATAGACACTGCTACAATGTAGACGAATTTGAAATTGTTATCCATAGTTGGTCACAATAATAGACAATTCATCGTCTGAGATGATTATTCCGCAGAAATTTCAAATATGTAAAAATAATTCCAGCTGTTAAATGGATTATCAATAGGAAAGATAAGTGTTTATAAGTCACCAGATTACTGGATATAAGCACTAGTTAATACAGATATGAGTGTGAAATAGGAGCAGAATTGTGGGCTACTGTACTGCAGGTATTTGAGAGGAGGCCGGCCCCCACATGGAGCTATGTTAAATGGCCGTGTTTCGTGCAGCTCATAACTGTATTGGTATTTGAGAGGGAGATGTGAAATTAACTGGATATGATTCTTGTCTTGAGGTGAAGTATGGCTTATTTGTAGATTATATTAATTGATAGATATATTGACAAAGTGAGTTAATAGTTTTGTTATTAAAAAGAAATGTCTTGAAATTCGATGCAGGGTTGAAATGATTTGAATTTATATGAGATGACTGTTTGATTTTATACTTAATTAGTAGTGGGATGACATTAAGCTTACAATTATTGTCATTAAGTGCTTATATAGAACAAACAGTATGTTTTATTTCATATGCTTTTTGTACAGTGAGGAAACAATTAGCTAACAATTGCTGCCAATTGGTGGTTATTAACCCTTTCCCAAACAATAACGATATTTGATCAGTTTGTTGCAGACTACTTTAGGAAACATTGTGGGAATTTTCCTTTTCCCATTATGTTTTCTGCCCTATCAGATGATTATTCCCCAATTTCATCATGTCGTATGCAAACTCTTTCAATTTGGGACAGTCAATAATTTGTTGTTTAGGAAAGGGTTAAGCACAAACAATTTTCTGTGTGAAATGGTTTCTGATTATCCTATGGTGCAATTTGTGGTTTGCATGTATGATATGGAAATGAAATCATTTAAGTAATAAAATTGGGTTGTACATGTATTTTCAAAAATAGGATATCTAAACTAATTAGTTTAATACCCCCTAGTTTTTTTTCTTTTACAGAAAATCTTAAAACATCAATCAAATACTTTAAAGCCATACTTGCGCTCATTTACACTTAAATTGTGAAAGTTCTACTTTAAATTCCCTTTTATTGAGGAATTGAGACTGAAACAGATTCATATGATGCTTTTAAAAGAGTGAATATGATAAGGTTTGATTACAATTAGCGCTAGTATGCTTTTAAATAAATGTACATTTATCCAAAATTAACTGTGAATTTTTGTAAGATTATTGTCCAAATTCTTCTGTCTTTCAGTCAGTTAGATAATTCAATAAGCGGTGATGGGTTGAAAAAGATCTGTATAAATTAAATAGAGCATTACAAATCAATTTGAGGTTTTTATCTTTTAAAGATATGTAATTAAACCATGACGTTTGAAACCCTTGTTTAATATAACATCTGTCAGAAAAAGATGCACGAAACTACTAGGACAATAGAAGAATTTGCTTGTTAACATCTATTTTTCATTTCGTCACAATAATCTCTAGTCTTTTCTGCAACACATGTCTTTTTTACTAGTGATGATCGAAGGTATAATTATTTCTCAAAAAGTCGAATTTTCAAACTATTAATCATGAAATGTTGTTTTCCTAATTCAAACTTTTCTGTTATTTTGTCTTTTTGATAATGTACAAGAAGTCTTTGTAGCGAACCACAATAAAATAGGAAAATTGGAAACATAATGAAAGGTTGATGATTAAGTAACTGACAATAAGTGTTAAGGACATTGCCGTTTTACTTAGATGTATTCCAATAGTTGGCTAATTGGTACAGTCTAACTTGTGTTAAGCAGCCACCCTTTTAAGCAACCAATCTGCCTTAAACAGCCACTACAGAAAGTCCCATTGTTAGACTTATGGTATAAATCAACTTGTGTTAAGCCGCCAACCTGTCTTAAACAGCCAATTTACTCTATCCCATAGGCTGGCCTCTTAACACAAGTTTGACTGTATATGTATATCAAAATGGAAGACCCTCTACTGCTTGCTTAACCCTTTCCCAAACGCCAAATTTTTGACTGTCCGAAATCGAAAGAGTTTGCAGACGACATTTCAAAATGTGATGAAATTGGACGATAATCTTCTGATAGGGCAGAAAACATAGCGGGAAAAGGAAAAATTGCCCAAAATGTTTTCTAATATTGTCTGCAACAAAGTGGTGAAATGTCGTCATTGTTTGGGAAAGGGTTTAGAAACATCTATGACAAAAAGAGAAAGTTATGTGTGAAATTGCCTGCCATGTAAGGTTATGAACCATATCAAATCAAAGAAATGATTACTTTTCCACAACTTTTTGTCTGATTTTACTTTAAAAATAGAAGGATATGAACTGTCGCTTTTATTTTGGGCAAGGCACAAAATATCATATGGGCGTTTGGGTCTATTAGTCATGTAACAGCTAATCAAATTTTGCCACCAAGATTATTTTTTTTTATATATATTAACAAAAGAATTACTTTGACTCAATTTCTCCTGATGTCACAACGTCCAAAAGCTGTCTGTTGACTGTGCGTAGTATCAGGTGTAGAGATAATCTACAGCATCGCTAATGTCAGACACTTGCTCGTAAACAACAGACATTACATGTTCTGCAATAGAAATCAGCCTAAGTGCACCGCTCAAGTAATCCCAAAGCTGCCTCCTAAAGAACAAATATAACACGACGGTAAGGTAATAGAAATCAGCAAACAAACATCAAAGATGATGTACGAACGACAATCTCGATCGTCAAGAGATCACCATGGGAGATTACATCACTTGTTCACGGACGTGTTTGAGAATTGCAGCATTGTGCTCTGACACAAGCTTGGCAAGCCTTGGTGTGGCACACAAAACAATTCCTGACAATAAGCCGGCTAGGTCTGTATGTTTGTGGGATACTCAATGGGGAATATGTATATACAGAATATACAGAATCCTCGTAGCATTGTAACAAGTGCCAAAGAATTCTGGGTTGGTTGTAAACATCTTCAGATTTTTTTCTACTTTTTTTCTTTTCTTTGCTCTATTCAGTCTGAGACTGTCCTACCTATTTATGTAGTCTGCCTCTGAAGTTGTTCTTCCATATGAGAATTTCTGACTCATCCAAAATGGAAGAAAAAGCAGACGGCCAAATTGAGCAAAAAAAAAGAAAACTACATACTTTCTTAATGATACTGTGCAGAAAACATTCTGACAAAAGAATAAACTACTTACTAGGAGGGTCCTATGTATACGTTATACACAGTTGTTAAGGTGGCAGTCTTAGAACTTTGAGGTACTGGGTTCAAGTTCATCCAGTACATCTTGTTTCATGCGAGTGTCCTATGTTAAAACACTTAAGAGCCCTAGCCTAGGACTGGTGAATCCAGGAAAGCTGTAATATACCTAAAAATTGTTGACATGGTTCTTTATGAATACAAACAAAATGCTCATAATGGTGAAAAGGAAATGATACAGTACTATAGTGAGGAAGTGACCACTCATCTAATTTTGTATTGGAGGAATGTATTCAATTTTTCTTATAATCATAAGTCTTCTGTAAAAAAAAAAAAGAGGATCATAATCTTCAGACATTATTGGACAGATATTCAGATGACAAACGAAATTCTCCATAGCCCCTTAACCCTTTCCCAAACAACAAATTTTCGACTGTCCCAAATTGATAGAGTTTGCAGACGACATTTCAAAATGTGATGAAATTGGAAAATAATCTTCTGATAGGCCAGAAAACACTGTGTATAAAGAAAAAATTGCTTGTCACAAGCAATTTCTCCTTTTCCAACAATGTTTTCTATAGTCGTCTGCAACAAAGTCGTCAAATGCCGTTATTGTTTGGGAAAGGGTTAACCATGAATGGGTTGTCTAAGACACTTTCTCAGCAGATTACTAATATTTTGACCCTTGGTGAAAAATTTAATGAGGGATTACCTTTGTTAAAGTTACGTTTTGTCAATGTGGTTGTGATAGTTGGCCCCAGTGGCCCCAGATCTTGCATAAGGTCCATTGTAAGGGTCAGGGAGCTCTTATAACATGGCCTGGCCCTTATTTATCAATTTCATGTATAATCAATGTCTGCATTGGGATTTTACTTAGAAGGATGGAGTTACCGAATGATATTGCAACACGTTGTTGATTTGCATTTAGAGTTGATAATTTGAGCTTCATTTCTCATCTGACAATTTATTGCAGCATACTTGAGGGATCCATGCAAGACTATAGTAAGTGCTTTCACAAACATGAAGCACTAACTATAGTGTTGCACTGAATATTAGTACTGCTATTACTTGTAAGGGTTTCTTTGGAGTCATTAAATTGCAGGGTGTTTTATGGTTGTGTATGAATTAAAAGGTTTATTTGTGGTCATATTAGGATGAAGCAGTCAAAATATAAACCTTATCTTCCTATAATCAAATCGTCATTTCATTAAACCTGTAATGCGAGCAATGCAAGAAATTATTCCAAAGAAAATTTCAACATGTTTTACTATCATTTCTGCCAAACTAGGAATTAACCCTTATGGTGCTGGAACCAACTTCATGCTTTTGCAAATAGGTTAGATCAAGGCCAGCCACCAAGTTATTTGATGGCTGGCCTGTGATTTAACTTGTTTGCTGCTCTAAGTATCTTTCCTCATCAAAATTAAGCACATATTTAAGGTTTGGGAAAGCAGACGACACAAAATCTATTTTAAGAAAATAACCCAGCATAAAAAGGGTTGAATTTAAATCATTTACTGATTTTTCCAATTATCTCACTCATTGTATCACTACTTTCAACCTTCTGCCCTTCATAAATTATTTGTTGAAAATCCAATTGAAAACTATCATGATAATCTCACTTAATATTCATTTATAGATTATTTAATAAACATTTCATAATAGTTGTGACAAATATATCAGGGCCTCCATGGTCTAGTGAACTTGAAATTACATGGCCGCTCTCTGTGTGGGTTCAAATCATGAGGGATAAGGATTTTCATGAGAGGTCGTCTCCTTACTGACTTATGATTTACCAATGGTTTTAACTGGCTTCACCAGCCCTTATTGGCAGTTGAGTATTGGGGTCTTCTTTCATCATAATAATATTGGTGCAATGTAAAACCTTAAAATATATAAATTAATAAACAAATGTATAATTTGCATATCAAAAAAAAGATTTCCTCCAGTCAGCATATTCTTATTATTGTCACATCTGCAAGTCATCTGTTATAGGGGTAGGCCTAGCTTAACCCACATAGTGCTAGAACCCCACTTCATACTTATGCAAACAGGTTAGATCCAGGCCTGTTGCCAAGTAAATTGGCAGCTGGCCTGTGATCTAACCTATTTGCTTCTCTGAGTATGTATTGTCATCAAAGTAAAGCAGATATTTAAGGTTTTGGAAAGCAGAAGACACAAAAATCTATCTTTAGAAAATAACCCAGCATTATAAGGGTTAAAAACTTGTGAACACATTACAGAAAAGTTATGATAAAAGTATAATATGCTCCTCAAAAGCTCATCTTTCTATGATAACATCCTGGTTGTGGTCAGCCACAACAAAACATCTGTTATCAAGGCAGGGTTAATCCAATACCAAACAATAATGAAATTTGACCACTTTGTTGTAGACGACGCTGGAAAACAATGTGGGAAAAGGAGAAATTGCTTGTAACAAGCAGTTTCTCCTTTTCCCAAAATGTTTTCTGTCTTATCAGAAGACTGTTTTTCAATTTCATCACATTTTGAAATGTCGTCTGCAAACTCTTTCAATTTGGGAAAGTCGAAAATTTAGCGTTTGGTAAAGGGTTAAGTCTTGCAATGTGCCAGGAAAACCAGAAATCCAATCAACCAAACAGAACTAGACTCAATGCAAAAAGGTCATTAACAGAGGATAATGATTGAGACATTAACTGCCAGAAATGATCGTGCTTTTAGGAAATATGCCCAATTTGTCCTTTCTACAGACCTGCTTTATCACCCCGTCGGCTATCAAAAAGGGAAAGCAGTTGGCAATATTGATGGTGTTGATGTTGGTACTGAGATATGTAAGCAAAGCTCTTGAATGATAGCTAGTTGCTTGGAGCTTATTAATACTCTCTAAAAACAAGTTCCTTTTTCCTTGCAGTAGATTATATGGCTGCTCTAATTTCAAATTCAATGTGGACAATGAATTTAATGGTAAGGTTAAAGCCAACATCTCATTTGCTGAAGCTCCAGGGAAGACACTATTGCAATAACAGGAGTAATTGTGCATGATGAGTAACTTCCTCTTTTTGTTGCAATGCTTTCTAAAACCTCCTGTAATAGGTATACTAAAATGTGTGTGCATATTTATTTATTTATATAGTGCAAAAAGTAAATGCTTCAAACGCCTTTTATGTTGAATCTATTTCAATTCATATATTTTAGAAAAGAAAAAAGAAGTGCAACACCATACATGTTTCACCTAATGACTTGCATGTCAGTGGTAACATAACGTTGTTGTAACTTACATTGTGACATCAATATTAATATAATGTCAAATATTCATATATTTATATCAATATAAATATGAATGTGAAAGAAAAGGTAACTCCCCTTCATATTACTAGTATTCTTCTGCAGATGATGTTTGAGGCAATTAACAGTCTGATAAAAATATGTGCTTGGGACAAATCTGTACTCATTAAAAGAAGACTATCATACAAAGTGCAGGTTCTATCACAGAAGTGGTCAGGGATTTTTAACTTGAATAACCCTGATCGATTTTCATTGGTTTTTGGTCATTACAAAAACTTAATGCTAGACTATATAGTAAGTGCTTTATGTTTGTTGACACTTACTGTTATAGTCTTGCATTGAAACCTCAATATGTGAGGATGATAGCAGAGGTATTCCTAACCCTTATAGTGCTGGAACCTACTTCATGCTTGTGCAAGCAGGTTGAATCTAGGACAGCCGCCAAGTAAATTGGTGGCTGGCCTGTGATCTAACCTGTTTGCTACTCTGGGTATCTTTCCCAATCAAAATAAAGCAGATATTTAATGTTCTGGAAAGCAGACGACACAAAAATCTATTTTTGAAAATAACCCAGCATTCTTAGGGTAAAGAGACCTGCACATGAATCGATCAGCATTTATTATACTTGTTAGAGGCTCAGAAAATGTAGTTTGAAACCGAATTAGTTACTGATATGTCTTGGATTTTTTTTGCAAATTGCTCAAACAGTTGGAGAAAAACAGCATTCCATGTGTTTCTTTCTCATCAGGGCTCACATTATCTTCATTTTTTTTCCTGCATCCTTCCAGAGTCTAAGCACTTGCACTATTCCTTTGTCTATTGTTATCTATTTATGTGGGTTTGAAAATTTGTCACGTATAGTGCAATTGCATTAGAAGTCTGCTGTGTAGAAATCTTTGGGGCCTAGTGGTATTTTAACCCTTTCCCAAACAACAAATTTTGGACTGTCCTAAATTGAAAGAGTTTGCAGACAACATTTCAAACGGGATGAAATTGGAAAATAATCTTCTGATAGGGCAGTAAACATTATGGGAAAAGGAAAAATTGCTTGTTACGAACAATTTCTTCTTTTCCCACAATGTTTTCTAAAGTCGTCTGCAACAAAGTTGTCAAATGTCGTTATTGTTTAAGAAATGGTTAAGAGTACTGAACTTGAAATCAGAAAACTGCTCTCCATGTGGATTCAAATCAATGAAGTTCTAGATTTGACTTCTCATGAGAACAGACAGGGAACCATGTGACTATAATGTTTAATTATCAATTTTTGTCCAAACATGATAACCACACCACAAACAGGTGAAATTAAAAAGAAAAAGCTCTAAAGGTTAATGTTATCTTTATTAGCATTGTTTTATGCTTATTGTTTATTTCTTTATTGCGATTATATATATCCTAACCATTGCATTATCTATTATCCAAGAGTAAATCTTTTAGTTTGTATGTCTGTATAATCATTGTTTCTAATTTATTTACCTGAAACCCTTCAATTTATTACAGATTTTGTCTCTCGGAATCAGTATGGATTAGATATTTCCATTACTTGACATCCCAATGCAATAAAACAGAGCTTCTTTATATTCAAAATGTATATGTTTCATGTCACATATAAGTTATTTGTGTCGTAAAAGAACTCTTAAAGTAGCAATAAATTATGTTCTATCTCAAGATGTGTTGTAAATTCCGTGATACTGAGGCAGGTTATTGCCTTTGTTGTAATAGTATTGTAATATTATCTACTCTAGTAAATGTTGAAGGATTTATGTAAGAATATATAAAGTCCTTCACAAGAAGAGGGGACTTGCTACAAAAATGTTTCCACTCAAATGGAATTTTGTAACGAGTTTGAATTGAAGACAACAGCAAATGGCTATTATATGCACATGTAGGTACCAGTAACAAAAAAAATGTGTATTTTGCTTTTGTTACTGGTACCTGTGATTGCATACAGTTAATTTAGCTTTAAGTCACTATATACTCTTAAACAAAACATGAAAAGTCATTTAGTCTCATGCTTTCTTTGTAGAGGATGTAAGTCATTCAGAAAGCTCCTATTAGAGCTTCCATTCTTCATGACTCGCCCCGGTATTAAGCTGTTGGTTGTCTTATACACAATGAATCTGTTTCCTCTTTCTGTGGTCCCTTAAAACTAGGTTTTTATTCTGAGAATAGTGTTTTCTTTATGGCATTTAGAAAAAAAAATGGAGATTTTGCTTGGTTCAAGATGTTTCTACTTTGATAATATATTTCTTCTTAAAACAGTTGTATTAAAGAATTTACAATTATATGATAAAATTGGTCAACTTCTTAATATGGATACCTTTTTTTGACACAGCGTTAAACTCAATATCAAAAGGAAATAAAGTATGTTATGAAAGACATTTTTTCAGCAGGACATAATTATATTGTTAGTACTCAATTAAGTACTCATAGAGTGTATTATAACAAGTGTCCACAAAAAAAGATTTCCAATTCAAAGTTTTAAAAATAATGCATCAAAAGACTCCAAAAAGCTGCTTTCCAGGAAATATTATGTTTAGTGAAAAATAAGTTAGGTGAGCGATAATGACATCTTGAGCTCTTGGAGCCACGAAGGCCATGTTGACCATGCCCGGAACTTGTCTGATTTATGACAGACTAGGTATACAGTAAATAAGTCATAATTTGTCATGAATATTTAAAAGGATGGCTTGATTATCTCCAGTTTGATTTATATATCGGACGCACTTTGGTCGGTATTTAGAGTAATCCCTGCCTCGGAGTCACTCTTTCCAAGGAGGCAGATAATTAATACCGACATATATGCTTGGTTAGTTTTCTGCAGTTGTAGGGAGATTGCTGAGACTCATAATATGGTCTGTCTTAAGCATGTCTTTAACCCTTTCCCAAACAATAACGACATTTGACCATTTTGTTGCAGACGACTTTAGAAATCATTGTGGGAAAAGGAGAAATTGCTCGTGACGAGCAATTTTTCCTTTTCCCACAATGTTTTCTGCCATATCAGAAGATTATTTTCCAATTTCATCACCTTTTGAAATGTCTTCTGCAAACTCTTTCAATTTGGGACAGTCAAAAATGTGTTGTTTGGGAAGAGTTTAATACTTGTAATGCCATGCTTCTAAAATGGAGAGTCTACATCACATATATGCTCATCAAAGTACAATTACTTTGATACAATATTAGGTTATTTTGTTTCCTCTTCAAACAATTATGAGAAGGAAGTCAGTAGCTTGGTAAGAATAGTTTGAAGTACTTGTTTAAATATACCAGGATATACTGATCTCTGATATATCACCCAAGTACTGTTGAAATAATTGTTTCAAACTATATTATTTGGTAAACTTTTGGTCAGATTCAAATAGTTATTAACAAAGAAAACCCATCAGCACAACTTAAACGTGAAAGCCAATAAGAAATAACCCAGATTAAGCAGTTTTATAATTCAAATTGTGTGATTCTTCACCCCTGAACTTGGCAGCTGATACACAAATGTTTGAACCGACCAATCAGAATTCGTGGTTTAGAATATGTAAACAAACAGATTGTTGATAAACATGGTTGAATTGGAGACAACGACATTTCAAGCACAAAATGTCTTATGTTAACGTAGTCCATTTAATAGGGTCTCAATGCATTCGTAAAGTAATTCTCATAACTTTTATGAACATAATAAAAGAACTTTGTATATTTTTTCAATAATTTATTTGTACTTATCTCCTTTTATGTGCCTTTAAGTCCATATAAATCCAGCCTAATGAATTTTATTTCATATGGGTTTTACATTGCATCAGTAGTATTTCAGTTATACTGGGATGCCTCATTCATATTTATGGAGGGAGACCCCAAATATGCCAAACTAATTAACCAGTTATGAATAATGATTACTGAATCATTATAACTCTTCATGCGTGGGAACATCATGTACTTTTTATCAACCCAAAGGAAACAATTTGAAAACGGCAATTGAAACTGGAATAACTTATCTGAAGAAATAATCATTGAAAAAGGAGAATTTTCACAAGTGGGTATATTTTCCTTTAACATCAATGGTTTCTTTAGACATTGGTAAAAGTTGCCCTGTAAACAGGGTAATATTTGGTAAAGGATTAATTGCCCATAGAAATTTATTGGGGATACCATATTTGTAATCTTAGTAATGACTGACAGCATCTTAATTACATTTTATCAATAATCACTAACAATATCTTAATTAGCCAATTTAAACTCTTGCCAAGTTATTCCGCTTCTTAAATCATATTTCCCTTCTTAAATCATATTTCCCTTCATATTGCATGTTGTTAAGAGATGTTAAGAATTTGCAGCATCATGCTGCATGTGAACTTTAACAAATTTTTTCATACATATAAAATTGTGTTGCTTTGTTGTTTTTCAAAATGTTTACAGACCACATTAAAACTTGTATTTTATAACATCCTTATCATTAATAAATTTTGACCCCTTTAACTTACCGGTATTCATGACACCATTGGTTCATTGTTTTCCCCCAGTTTGTCTATTTCATCTTTTAATAGACACAAATATTAAGTAGCATAAAAGTATGTGGTTACAAATGAGATCATGTCTGGGGCTCAACGCAAGACTAAAGCAAGTGCTTGATATTTGTAAAGGATTTATTATGGTCTTGCAATAAGCCCATGCTATGATCTTATGACTGTAATAAATCTGATCAAATGTATCGTAAAACAGCCAGTAATATCGTTCCAAGAGCTTTAACTCATTAAGGTCACATGGGTATCGAATATTGACATGAACTTTTGCAATGAGGTCACTTACCTTAAAATGGTATTAAGAGTTTACGTCCTTTATACTTGTTTTAAAAAGAAACATGTTGTTTTGATGGGTTGCTCAAAATTATATTTACTTGTGCTTCAATGCCAGGCTGGGTTACACTGCAAGAAACTAGAGGCTTTTGATGTGCGTGATACTCAAAGTACAAAACAAGATACATTTCATATATTGTTGACATGGACTGTGCTAGCTTCAAATAGGATTCAATAAATAACTCATTCAAAGTGTAGAATTATAAGCAATGAGCATTAAGAATGAAGGGATTTGTTCATATAGTCTTTCAATGAATCTTCAATATGCTTTGTGTCACAAGTCATACAATGCAGTTTTATCAATTAATTAAAAAGGTTATGGTCATAATTCATAACTGTCATAGCTTTAATTAATAATTCATTCAATATCCCATCATTTTGATTAATTGGTGATATATATATCTCTAGATCAGGTCATTTTGATATGTTGATTTAGGGTTATGGTAAGCATTTAAAAAACAAATTCTTTTGCTGGGACTAAGCATTCTTCTGAAGACAAAATAGATGATTGAAAGAAAAATTATACCCTATTCACAGTATGAAAGACTGATAAATGATTAATGATTATTGTAACCATTACAACAAAGAGATTATTGTAATGGTCGTTGGATTCATATGTGACTTTTTTAGGATGTCTTTGAGGGTTCAATGCATGTGGGCAACAGTGGTGCAGTGGTAGAGAATCAGGCTTTTGCACTGAAGGTCCCGGGTTCGAATCCCCATTATGCGGGGTGCAAATTGCCATAAATAACCCATAAATCTGCATGAGAACTAGTAAAGTATCCAGGAAGCAGTCATCTAGAGTGAATGTAATAAGCTTCAAGCTTCTGTCACAATTGATATAAAAATAAATAAGTTCAAAGGGTTCAATGCAAGACTTTAGCTTGAATCACATGTAAAGGGTGAATGATACTACCACCATCTTTACAGTCTAACTTGTGTTAAGCAACCACCTTTTTAAGCAGCCAACCTGCCTTAAACAACCACTACAAAAAGTCCCATTGTTAGATTTATATCAATGTATATCAATTTGTGTTAAGCAGCCAACCTGTCTTAAACAGCCAATTTATTCTGTCCCATAGGCTGGCCTCTTAAGACAAGTTTGACTGTATGTAGAGGTCGAAACAGCTTGAAGCACAACAATGCTACTATTTCCAAATACACACATTATACAGCCTTTATAACTTCACAACCCAGATTAGTAACTAGTGCTCTATCTTGCACTCATTAATGCTACAAGTTTCAGAACCCTGATTGTTAGAGTACTCAAACTGTATATATTTGGTTCACAACCAAAAGTGGTTAAGAAGTCTTTCTCGGCCTTAAGTTCTCTCTATATCTTGGCCAAAGTATGTACCGGTAGTTTGTTTACAATCCAGATTGGTGAAGAAGTTTTTCTTGGTCTAAAGTACTCTATCTTGGCCATTATATATATGTTTGGTTCACCACCCAAATTGGTAAAGAAGTCTTTCTTGGCAAAATGTACTCTATCTTGGCCATTATATATGTTTGGTTCACCACCCAGATTGGTAGAGAAGTCTTTCTTGGCAAAATGTACTCTATCTTGGCCATTATGTATGTTTGGTTCACCACCCAGATTGGTAAAGAAGTCTTTCTTGGCAAAATGTACTCTATCTTGGCCATTATATATGTTTGGTTCACCACCCAGATTGGTAGAGAAGTCTTTCTTGGTCTATAGTTTTCTCTCTTGGCCATTATATATGTTTGGCTCACCACCCATATTGGAAGAGAAGTCTTTCTTGGCAAAATGTACTCTCTTTTGGCCATTATGTATGTTTGGTTCACCACCCAGATTGGTAAAGAAGTCTTTCTTGGCAAAATGTACTCTCTTTTGGCCATTGTATATGTTTGGTTCACCACCCAGATTGGTAGAGAAGTCTTTCTTGGTCTATAGTTTTCTCTCTTGGCCATTATATATGTTTGGCTCACCACCCATATTGGAAGAGAAGTCTTTCTTGGCAAAATATACTCTCTCTTGGCCATTATATATGTTTGGTTCACCACCCAGATTGGTAAAGAAGTCTTTCTTGGCAAAATGTACTCTATCTTGGCCATTATATATGTTTGGTTCACCACCCAGATTGGTAGAGAAGTCTTTCTTGGTCTATAGTTTTCTCTCTTGGCCATTATATATGTTTGGCTCACCACCCATATTGGAAGAGAAGTCTTTCTTGGCAAAATGTACTCTCTTTTGGCCATTATGTATGTTTGGTTCACCACCCAGATTGGTAGAGAAGTCTTTCTTGGTCTATAGTTTTCTCTTTTGGCCATTATGTATGTTTGGTTCACCACCCAGATTGGTAAAGAAGTCTTTCTTGGCAAAATGTACTCTATCTTGGCCATTATATATGTTTGGTTCACCACCCAGATTGGTAGAGAAGTCTTTCTTGGTCTATAGTTTTCTCTCTTGGCCATTATATATGTTTGGCTCACCACCCATATTGGAAGAGAAGTCTTTCTTGGCAAAATGTACTCTCTTTTGGCCATTATGTATGTTTGGTTCACCACCCAGATTGGTAAAGAAGTCTTTCTTGGCAAAATGTACTCTCTTTTGGCCATTGTATATGTTTGGTTCACCACCCAGATTGGTAGAGAAGTCTTTCTTGGTCTATAGTTTTCTCTCTTGGCCATTATATATGTTTGGCTCACCACCCATATTGGAAGAGAAGTCTTTCTTGGCAAAATATACTCTCTCTTGGCCATTATATATGTTTGGTTCACCACCCAGATTGGTAAAGAAGTCTTTCTTGGCAAAATGTACTCTATCTTGGCCATTATATATGTTTGGTTCACCACCCAGATTGGTAGAGAAGTCTTTCTTGGTCTATAGTTTTCTCTCTTGGCCATTATATATGTTTGGCTCACCACCCATATTGGAAGAGAAGTCTTTCTTGGCAAAATGTACTCTCTTTTGGCCATTATGTATGTTTGGTTCACCACCCAGATTGGTAAAGAAGTCTTTCTTGGCAAAATGTACTCTCTTTTGGCCATTGTATATGTTTGGTTCACCACCCAGATTGGTAGAGAAGTCTTTCTTGGTCTATAGTTTTCTCTCTTGGCCATTATATATGTTTGGCTCACCACCCATATTGGAAGAGAAGTCTTTCTTGGCAAAATATACTCTCTCTTGGCCATTATATATGTTTGGTTCACCAGCCAGATTGGTAAAGAAGTCTTTCTTGGTCTAAAGTACTTGCCCAAAGTACTCTATCTTGGCTTTGTGTATGAGTTTGATTCACAACCCAGATTAGTAAAGAAGTCTTTTGTAGGCCTGCAGTACATCTATATTGGCTTTCATATTTATGATTCACACACCAGAATTGTTAAAAAATTCTTTCTTGGCTCATTTTAGTTAAAGTACTCTATCTTGACTGTAGTTTATATTTGTTTGTTGTATTTTTTTATTCACTAATCGAAATTGGTAAACAAGTCTTTCTTGGCCCACAGTACTTGAGATCTATCTTGGCCATAGAAAGTAATTTGTTCACGGCCCAAATTTGTAATGCCGAGGGTAGACGGATACAGACACAGTCATTATTTCATATAAAAATTTTTTTCCAGTCTGCCTCACTGCCTGGAACTCATTTGCAGTCTGGCATTCCATAATAATTGTCACATTACCATATATCAGATTATTTTCTTCTATATTGGATAGGCTTTGTGCAAGACTGTGGCATGTACTTCACATTTTGTTAAGGATTTGATGTAGTATTGCGGAGAATCATCATATTGAAAGTTGCCCAACATTAAGGGCACTGGTCGGATGCATTCCATTTCAATTAGGGTGAGGGGACATTATTGCATTCATATGGTGATTGACTAGGGTTCCATTGCCTGAGATATGGCAGTAAACCATCATGATTTGATTCTGGAATGTCAATATGCATTTAGCTGCACTCTTTGATAGTTTTCTAATGTCTCTAAGAAATAAAGTGTCTTTTCTGGTATCAATGCTTTGCTCTAAGAAATAAAATGCCTTTTCTTGTATTAATGCCCTGTTCTAAGAAATGAAATGACAAACAAACAGACCTTTGCTTTATTGTTGAGATTATTCAACTTAAGTATTGAATCGAAAGTGTCTTAAATGTTTCAGTTCCAAACTTTCGTATTTAATTTGATGATTTCTATTGTATTCTGTTGCAAACTCTATTGATAGTTTTGCCTTTAACCAAGACTTAGCTCACTTTGATTTGCTAGAAATGTTTAAGTTTAATTTACAGTTACAGCTCATCTATTTATGCTAATATGCAAATAGAACCCTTAGGGATACAAAGAAAAGAAATATGTCTATGGTTGTTAAAAAAGAAATATTCAGCAGTATTAATTATCTTAATCAACTGTTAGGGACAGCAGTAGAGCTTCATACTGTGGTACAGAGGGCCCCTGATTCAACCCTCATAAACGGCGAGGTCAAAATCCCGAGACTTTGGAGGTAGTAATGGTTATGCAATCAAAGAAGCAGAATCGAAAATAACAAATCAAAGTTATAAGAACTTGTTTCCCAATTGATGTAAAATAAACAAGTTTAAAAATCTTTGGCAAGCTTCTGTGTAGAACCATTGTCAATCACCCGAAATATTTGAAGCCAACTTTTTCCTCAGCAATGTTCAGTAAATTTTCTAAGAAAGTTATCAACAGGAGACCTGTTCATTTCTAGCATTGTTTGTTAAAAAAGGAAATAATAGGCATTTGGATTTTCTTGGGATTTAGTTTTTTTTTTTGGAATTTTTTATTATCCACGTTCATAGGTATGTTAAGGTTGTGGGCATCCTTCTCCACACTGTACATAGAATCGCTTAACCACTAGACTACTTAACTTATTAAACTAGAATAAATGAAAGAACTTCCTGCATCATTATGAGGAGAACATGGGAATATAACTGAAATAAGCTTGGCACAATGTAAAACCCATTTATAATAAACAAGAGAAGGACATTGAAGGTTCCAATAAGCAAGGAGTTTACCCCAAAAATAAATGATTTCCATGGAAAGTGCGAGGCTTACAGACATTTTTCGGAGAATGTCTCCTGCAGTAATAGGATGTGATTTTTCCTGGAGAAAACAAATATTCAATTGTTACGTCTCTGCCCTTTGGCACCTTATTGTAGAACGGCTTCATCCCATTTCCTCATGCAGAGTTTTGTGTCTGGTCCAAATTACAAGGAACAGCAGACAACACTCATTTACTTTGTTTTGTTTTTCATCTTGGATAGAAACAATTGTGATAAAGGTGAAATTACTTGGCTCAAGTTGGATATGGGTTGAAGTGAGATTGCTGAGGGTTCAATGCAATACTATTGAAAGTGCTTCACATTTGTAGATGACTTACTATATTATATTTTTGCATTAAAGGGGATTATTCACAGGAGAGAAAATTTGAATTTGAAATTCTAGATAACATGTTATTGAAGCAATACAGTTTTTGTTTCATCGTTTGATATCCAATCAAAAATAGCTATTTCCTCGCATCTTTAAACAAACACCTTTAAACTTGTGGGGAGTGTTGTTTCATGTTCTCTTATGATATTGTGGTAGGAGTCAGCTTCCAAAAAGTCGTCTGCAAATAGCAACTGTGTTGATACGTTAATGACACTGTGCTAATGATAATGACTCCATCTTAACTTATCTTTTTTTAATTAGAATCAAGATTAACATGAATGGCAAAATTGATTAAATCAATTTATTAAAACTTATTCATCATTTAAAGGTGGATTACCTATAAAATGTTTCTTTCGTTAGAATACTTTGGTTATTCTCTGCATTCATGGGTCTGAGTCGGAACTATTCATATAATGCTGAATAGCTCTGGCTCAGTTCGGTGTAAGCCAAGAATGACCGAAGTAATTCAACAAAAGAAAGTGTTTCAAAATGGCAGATTATCGGAACTTTTCCTTAAGCGATGTCGACATCTGTGAAGAAAAGTCTGTTTGATGTGAGAATGTGCGACACTCCACTAGATATGCAAATATTGCTGTGGTTCACCGTGATGATAAGTAAATTAATATTACCAATAAACTTCCAAATACAGTCTAATTTGTGTTAAGCAGCCTCCCTTTTAAGCAGCCAACCTACCTTAAACAGCCACTACAGAAAGTCCCATTGTTAGATTTATAGTGTACATCAATTTGTGTTAAGCAGCCAACCTGTCTTAAACAGCCAATTTACTCTGTCCAATAGGCTGGCCTCTTAACACAAGCTTGACTGTATATAGTCTCAAGCATAGCATATATATGTCTACATCTAACCATTTTGTCAAGTTTGATTACCTATGATTTTGTTTTGTTGTTTTTGTCATCATTATAATAAGAATTTTGGAGCAGAATTCCTTTGAGAAGGCTCTTCTAGAAAAATACCCCAAATATGTTTGATTTGGTTTGTCAAGCAAGTTATGAAGAACATGTAACTCACCATCATTCAAATATCTTGTCTGCTTGCGCTTTTGATTTGGTTTTTCCCTAAAATCCCATATTAGGAAATGTGACCATGTTAGGGGTAATGTGTCAGTGTGGATGCTTATAGGATGTGCATTGGGGTAGTAGACAAACTACACAATAAATGTCGTGGTTTGTTACCAGAGCAATTCATAAACTGTGAAGTCTTATTTACAGTTCTACTTGATGCAGACAAAATTTAATGCGTCTGTCTAGTTTGCAGTTCTTTATGGGAGCAGTTTTGACAAGATATTTAAGAACTGTTCAATACAGATAGATAGATTTTTAGATTCTTTGTTGTTTATTTATTGTTTAATACCAGAATTCTACCTCCTAAAACTGCAAAATCGAGTAAAATGAGTTATAAGTTATGAAACAATGTGTTAAAACATAGCAAAACACCACTATCATGGCAATATTATAAACCACAGCACTTATAATTCATTAGCGATGTTTCAGAGTGCTATTTTGACAGATTGTGTAGCACCCAGTTCAACTTCACTGTTTACTTTCGAGTTTTATATCTATATTCAAAGAGGTTTAATACGGCACCATTGTCACAACATAAAGGTTGTATCTTTTATGAGGATGGAGAAGATATGACATTTTTGTAAAACAAAAATATGAGGGAGAAAATCTTGTTATGTTGAATCTAATTTCGAAAAAGGGCTGATCTTTCATTTATGATGGGTAATGCAGTTAATTGAAACTATTCATTAAATATGCATGATAATCACAATACGCTATCTTTTGCTCTGTCAATGATTCCTCAATCTGCACACGACTTTAAAACCCATTGTGACAAAAGGATAAATTGCTAATGATGAGCAATTTATCCTTTTGTAACAATGGCTTTTACATGATATCTTAGAGAATAACATGTTGATGACTTTCTTTGCCAAATGTGTTGTTTTCTAATAAAGGGGGCATAGATTAAAACATGTGTGAAAGAGAACATGATTTATAGCCTTTATTGCTTCCTCTTTTTGCCCCTCTTTCCAAATGTCCAACTTCAAGAGAATATGATTGATTATAAGGAGTTTTTTTCTTTTTTCTTCCAAAATAATGACCTGGATAAAAGGTTTTAAACCTTTAGCACAATGAAAGCATGTTTTGAATGGTCCAAATTGAAGACATAGATTATGATGTTTTAAAAAGGATGATCTTTGTAATATTCAAACTAATCCATTATGACATTAAGAAATGTTACTTTTCATAAGTTGATAACTGGCATCTGCTGATGTTTTGAAGTTTGATAAGCACTTAATCCTATTTGAGACAACAGTGGGTACTTATGACTAAAATTATAATTCCCATTCTGCTTTTTTTCAAATTCTAAGCCAATAATGACATATTATTGCCTTCCCTCTATTGCAATCTATGCTTTCCCTTGAATCTGGGTAATGACACTAATGAGTATTAAAATTTGAAAGCCAATTTCTGGTTTAAAAGAAATTAAAGTTTTAATCAATATCCAGGGGTCATAGGGATGTAACTGATAATGTTTTGAAAGCAATGTTAAACCACAATTATAGATAAGTCAATGGAGCCATGTGTTGACAATCTTGGACTGGGATCAAGTAATTAACCAGTGTAGAGGGCGTGTTCTAGAAGGATGATCTCAGTGGTTTTGGCAGAGTTTGGAATGGATGATTTATTAGTTTTAGCACACTGTTGTTTATAATTCTTCTCTCGATGTAAACACAATTCGAAATAGTCAATTTTGGCTAGACTATAATAGTGCCTTCCACAAAAAGATTCACCCTTTGATAAGATTCAACCTTTAAATAGCAGCTAGATTTCTACAAACATACTATCCTTGAACAGTCCTAAAACACTACAGAAACATAGACATTGGCAACTTAATTTTTTCTTTCCATCTATTCCTTTCACCACCATCTATTTTCACTTACGGATGTGCAGGATTGAGGATAGTTAGCCTCATCTTTCATTCATCCTCCAGAGCAAGGAGTTTGGAAATAATTAACAAATTAAAGGTTCAAAATCATGTCTAACACCCCCATATATGAAAATGCTGTCAATTCTGTTACCTATATGGATTCAAATGCACATGCAAAATTTTAAAATCAGTCAGTCTCATATATGGTATGTGCAGAAACCTTTGGTGTTATAGACCTAATGGAAAAACTGGGTTAACAAGTAGACAGTACATTCATTAAAACTTTCTAGTGCCTTCTCAATAATTCATGGCCAGCAATATAATGCTGTGAGCACCACTGATGAATTTCGAAGACTTATGACGGCTTTTTGAAAAGCTGCTACAATTGATGTGAGATCCAAATCCCTGGCTGTCCTGTTGATTGAATCTGATGGTTACAAATAACCAGTTAGCATTAAAGATAGTTTCTGAAAAAGGTCCTGCATGGCCCAGTAGGTAAGTTCTTATAAATCTGGTGTCCTTCCACTCTAACCCATAGTGGAGTCTCCCTTGGCAAAACACTTTAAGGCTAAGCCTAGTGCTAATGAATCCTTAAAAAACATGAAATAACTAAAGAATTGCTGACATAGCATAAATCCCGTATTAATAAATGCTTTTTGGACTAAGGGTGCGTCAGCACCTTAGTCCATTGAATTTACATACCACTTTTTGAGAGATGGTACTTTATCGATACACAAACAGCAGTCTGACCTCAATTACTCATTGTGCGGACTAATACCATCTTGGAACTAGGAATGTAGAAAAAATAGACCAGCCTTCGGTCTCTATTCACAGAAATAATAATTATAGTAATGGTGGAAAAAGGAGCAGCTGTTTTCCTCGAGATGTTGCCCAAAGAAATTTTCAAATGTATCCTCAATCATCTTGCTTTAAAGGCACCTAAGCCCTTCAGCGCTATCAGCGCTTTGATTTGTTATTGTCTACTGCTGTCAACTTTTCGTTTTCAGAAAACATGGAACTTAGAAAAGCATCACCATGGACTTTAGAGAAAGACAAGTGGTTATTGAACCATTCTTGTATGCTCTCAGAATTAAACCTCTTTCCTAGTCTAAAGAATTTGAGAGATTGTCAATTCTGTTTAACAAAGGAATTTGCTTCCCAGGCCTTAATTGGATTTAAATTGGCCATCTCTATTCAATAATACTCAGTTTATTCCTATATTTATGGCAGCTGCTATTGATGCCAACTTGGTTTACAGGCATCATGATGGGTAGTCTACTTGCTGGTTAACAGTATATCAATGGTTCTTCAGAGCTCAAACAGGTCTTATTGGCTCAAGCTATGGGGTCCTCCTTTATCATTATGAGCTGGACATAGTACAAAACTGTCAATCTTGTTTATGCAACCACTCTTAAACATTGTGTTAAAAGTTATTCAGGTTTGGCTATCATTGATTCAGAACACAAGTCATTTAGAAAGCTTCTACAGGAACTCTCTGAATGACTTGTCTTAATATTGAGCTGTTGTTTGTCTAAAAGACGCCCATTCCATCTTCTACAATGATTGCTTAAAACAAGTTTGACTGTTACTAGAAAAGGTCAGCGATATGTTAATAAAAAGAACCAAATGGAAAGGAAAACTTTTCACATAAGTGGGTAAGTTTTTTGGTATTGTTTGGTAAAATGTGATTTGTTTATCGACAAAGAAATCTTTCATAGTTTTAAAATTATTAATTTGACATCTTTAGATTTCGAAATTTGCCATTGTAAGCCTTTATCAAGGGACATTTTTATAGATATACGGAGAAACTGCTTTTGTAAAGTGCTTGGTTAGCAGATATAGAGAGTTCAATGCATGACTATAGTAAGTACTTCATAAACATGAAGCACTTACTATAGCATTGCATTGAACCCTTGATATGAGATATGTACAATTGTATTAAATGGATAGGGACAAATGGCTATGTTGTCTGTCGGGATGGATAATGATGGGTCAGATATATGGGAAAGCGAGACATGTCTGCGAACTAATGTAAAGCCCATTATCTTGTCCTGTGTATCGAGGATACAGAGGAAAACTATAGTAAGCACTTCATAGACATTAAGTATGTATTATTATATTGCATTGTAACCTCAAAATCGGATTGCACAAATCGAGAACTCAGTGCAAGACTGTAGTAAATGCTTTACAAACGTGAAGCACTCACTATAGACTTGCACTGAATCCTCGAAATTATCCAAAATTGAAGTTATTGCAGACATCAATTATAAATAATCAAATAATGGCCCATATTTGGCCTGCTCGTATTTACAAGATGGCAGAATCAAGTGACCAAATAATGCTTTTTTTGCATTTCAAAACAGTAAATGGATTATTATGATAAATCAAGACACATCATTTTAAATCATCTTTATTCTTTTGGTCTTTGTGGAGGACAGCGGTCCATGTGTAGAACATCAGCTTCTATAAACAAGGGTTGTGGGTTCGAGACCTGTGAGTAGCAGGATCCTGTGAGTAGCAGGATCCTTTGAGTAGCAGGATCTGCCTTTCAAACTTTCAATTTCTCATATTGAGAAGACTTCACAAATTTCCAGATAACCAATTTCTCAGCAAAAAATACTGCTTGCATTTGAAAAGCAGACGTCTTGCAGAAATGCAGTGACAACACGAGGGATCACTTTTTATGAGAAGGTTGCTCTGGTTGTCACAATGATTAATTAGTTTTCTATTCTACTGAATAAGCTCAGCCCAAAAAAGGATAACCCTTGTTAACTTTTGTTGTCTGCTCATATATTCTAAGTCCTGATTAATGTCTACATAGAAGGTTTATCTACAAATATATATGGTTAACACTTAGAATGCTGGGTAATTTTCAAAAAAATAAATTTCTGCGTCGTCAATTTTATCAAACCACAAATATCTGCTTAATTTTGATGAGGAAAGATGCTCAGAATTGCAATCAGGTTAGATCACAGGCCAGCCGGCCTTGATCTAACCTGTTTGCATAAGCATGAAGTCAGTTCCAGCACTATAAGGGTTAACTATTTCATGTGGTTACTCAAAGTCCAGGAAATTGGAAAGCTTGGAAATAGGAACTGTTTGCTAGAGGTAGGAAGTGTTTGGAGAAAAAACCATCTTATACAATTCAATCCAACTTTATTACATGCAAATTGAATATTTCCAAGATATTTAGCATCTGGATCAAATCATTGTGCAACATGTTTGCAAGATTCATAGAACTGAATATTCAAATGATTTGAGATTGAAATATTTGCAAATTGACTTCAATTTACTGAAATTGAATTTCCTCACAAATACTGGTTCAATATGAAATTTTTCGAAACATCAACTGTTTTCCTTTACAAACATGAATTACCTACCATAGTTTTTGGCTGAGCTCTCGATAATTTGGCACTCGGGTTAGGGGTCTTCCTCCCTCCAATATAAGCCAGGCATTGCAATATTACAGAAAAAACTGTTGATCTGATGTTAAACTACATAAACAAACAATAGTAGACCAATTATGTTCCAGAGTCTTTTACACTTTTGCTGCCGATTTTCTCGGAAAACATATTTCTCAGTGCCAAATTATTTCTTTGAAATTTAATTGGCAGAAGGAAGATGTATCTGTTTAACCCATTGCCAAACAATAAGACCCCTTTGGAAAATATTGTAGGAAAAGGAGAAATTGCTCATGATGAGCAATAATTGCTCATCATGAGCAATTTCTCCTTTTCCTACAATATTTTCCAAAGAGGTCTTATTGTTACAAACAAAGCAGAACCAAACAGCATGTTTTGGTGACTTTGGCACTACACGACAAGAATTGGCAATACTGGCAGCAGAAGAGTTAAGTTTAAACTGAATTTCGAGGGTTCAATGCAAGACTATAGTAAGTGCATCAGGTTAATGAAGCAATTACTATAGTCTTACATTGAACCCTTGATTTGAGCATTTCAAAGGATTTATTAGCATAAGGTAAAGTGTTAATTATTTAATTAATTACAGTGTTTATAATTTGTTTGCTTTTTTATTTTTAGGAGATGAAGATGCCTGTGATTCACTGACCAACAAGAAATGTGATTCAGTTTCAAAGCCCTTGGTAAGTTCATTATGATTATTATTCATTTGTGAAACTAGAGTCTTTGGGGCCATGTGGATAGAGAAATCGGCCTGTCTTACAAATGTTTCTAAGGTAGATTTCGGTGTAAACATAAATATAAAGAGGAGAAGAGTACCTCAGAAAAGCATTAACTTAAATTAGATGAGAAAAGAACAATATGAGGCCCACCTGTATTGAAAAATGTGTTTCATTGAAAAGAATAGATTATATGATTAAAGTTGAATGTTTTGAAATGAAGTAAATGTGAAAAAAATTAGAAATCATTATGACAGAAGTACAGTTTGCTCATTATGAGTAAATCATACTTCTGTCATAATGAATTGTATATTTCATTATCAATTATACCAGCTTTGAGGGATGATTTTCATATATTTCACAAAAGGTACAAATTTTGGAATTTGTTCATGATGAGCAAGTACTTCTGTTTTCATAATGTTTTCCTCCTATTAGCATGAAGAAAACATTGGGACAAGCAATTTCTTCTTTTGCCACAATGCTTTTTGAATGTCGTCTGCTGCAAGACGCAAAAATGTACCGTAAGGTGGTAATGTGTTAAATTCTACATTTGGAACAAAGTCCAACTTAACCAAAGCTGGATATAGTCTGTGAGAGAAAACATCAATAACATATCTGAACATAGCGTCTTGTGACTAAACAGATTAACCGAAATAGACATATAATTATTCTCGATAGCGCATGTTTTGCTCATTTGCAAAATCAGTTTAGACGGAAGCGTTTGTTAATGTCGTCATTGCGTGTTATCTTGTCCCGTGCAGTCTGTGATACATTTGAATAAAGTTGCCAACAAAAACATTTCTCTAGACAGTTTCATTGCTTTCGCTAATAATGAAGACTGAGTCGATAATGATGTATTGATTGAGATTGCAGAAGTCTAGCTTTCAATTTGAGATTATGATGATGATGATGATTATGGTTTTGACAATGCTGATGATGATGATGATGATGATGATGATTTTGATTTTGACAATGCTGATGATGATGATGCTGATGATGATGATGGTAACATTCCTCTCTTATAGGACCACTTTTCCTGCAGAGAGGTCTCTTAAATGGGATGGTCTCTAGTTTGGGGTTTCTGACTTTGAGAGTAGACAAAACTTGATTCAGTTTTATTGAATACAATTATTTTGTCATAAGAAGAAACAGGAAAATGGTTGATACAGTGTTAAACACCATACAAAACAAAAGCAGTTAGAAAAGATATTTACATTTACACCTGATGATGTTAACTGGTGTAGCAATTTAACTGAAGAATTGTTGAAAGTCATCTAAAAACCAGTTCAAACAATCAAGTATGCATAAACCTCATTAAGATATAGGTGACCTGTACTTTATGGATCTATTCTATGCCGTAATAATTTGCTTTGATATAACGTAAGGTATAATATTTTGTTATAATTGAAAAAAAAAAACTGAATGTTTCCAATCCATTCTGCTTATTTCAATTAATTATTGTCTGTATGAATAACAGCTGGTAAAGCACTTTACCCTTTGCAGGAAAAAGTCCTGGAACTTGATTACTAATTCAGACTCCCTTTTGAGAAAGTTGTAGGAATGAGAATGATTTATGTTCTCATTCTCCAAGCAATGCATTCTTCTCCAATGTTTTTTTTTCTCTCTGTTTTTTGGGGTTTTTTTTTTCATTTTTATTTAAATGTGAAGGCCGATGTTTTCTAGAAATGATGGATTGACAACTGTGAATTTGATTCCTCATTTCAGAGATCAGGGTTCAATGCAAGACTAATGATAGCAACTCCTTCACTGAAGTGAAACAGTTGCTTTAGTCTTATATTTAATCTGCATAAGAAACTTTGGGATTTGTCTAATTTGGAAGTATTTGCAGATTATGTTTCAACATTATGAAAGTGTCATCCGTGTCCGCCTCTTGTACCGAGGATCATGGGTTTGATCCCCATTAGGCGAGGTGAAATAAGTTTGGACTAATCTACAAATCTGCTCAGGTACAGGTTTAGTATACAGGATGCTGTCATCCAGAGTGAATTTGATAAGCTTCAAGCTTCCGTATCTGTAAAAATGATTAAGTTTAAAGTAACATTACGAAGAAAAAAGGTTTTCTTAGTGTAATTGGTAAGCAACCATTGTGAAACAAAGTGTGAGGTTATTCATCTTGGGCAATATATCAATTTGTCACATGAAATCTCCATCTCGAGGGTTCAGTGCAAAACTTTAGTAAGTGCTTCATGTTTATAAAGCGCTTACTATAGTCTTGTATCTAGCCCTCAATCTGAAGGTCTGTTTGAATGGAAATGAAGGCAAAGGAAAGTGGAGCAGCAGATCTTTGATAACTTATCCAACAACATCCCAGAATAAAAACATTTTCCAATTTTCCACATTTGCATGTTAGCCAGTTGCTGTAAAAAACCTGATCGCTTTAGCAGAATTTGCTCTTACTGATACCTGGTCATACAAATCAAGTTGAGCTTAATTAACTGTGGAGGGGAGTACTCATTTGAGACACCTTGGAAGAGGTTGTGAGAGATGGAACAATTTCTTTACTTGATTTTACGTGCATGGAGGTTACAATGTTACTGCATTTAAATATTCAATGCCTTTGTAAACAGCTCTCTCAATACAAAAAAGGTGCTTCTGGTAATAAAGAGATCCTGGATAAAAATAAAATCTTATTTTAATGAGCAGTTTATGCCTTTGTAACACAATATTGTCAATCACTTAGTCTTTTATTTTTTATTCTTAACCGTTGATATATTTTGTCACATTGTCTGCTGTTGCTTTCAAATCAGTTAAAGAAAAGGATCCTGTTGGTAGGTGTAGGTGGCAGCTAGTCTAAATATTAGGTGGTCACAGGTTCAAGCCCTATCATTATTTCTGGTTTCATAGGAGTGTCCTTTGGCAAGACACTTCAAAGCCCTAGCCCACTACTGTTGAATCTAGGAAAGCTTCTAATAAAGTGAAAAATTGTTGACATGGCATTTAACCTGATACAAGCAATTTTTTTCGAGAATGTAAGGCTTGATGCTTCTATATCTCTTATGGGCAGTTCAGTTTGAGTTTGCTTTCCATAATTTTAAGTCCAACATCACAACATAAATGAAGTGATATGAAAGTGATGTTGAATCCATATAAAAGAGATTAATATTTATAAGGGAAAATGCTTTATCTTTTTGTGATGACTTGTGTTTTAAGAGTAGGTCGATCTATTTAGATGCACCTTGCGTCATCAACCATATATATATATATAATCATATAGACTTACTGTCCTGTCCTGGCATAAAAGAAGTACACAATATGCCAGCCATCTCAATGAAAGGGTTGTTGATTTGAAAATCAATTGGGGCACATTATATGTTTGATGTATGAATCCTCAGTTTGCATGTTGCGAGTCATTATCTTTCCAATTTCATATGCAGCACTCCAAAACAATAAATTCCGGAACTACTTCTTTGCAGTTCAACATCAGCTTCATTTCAGAATGGGCCCATGTGTCATTTGGTTGTTAAAGCATTTTCTGAATCAGGTTTTGTATGTGGTCTAGATTGAAAGCAATAGCAGTCGACATTTATAAAGTAATAACCTATTACCAAACAATAACAATATTTGACCAGTTTGTTGTAGACGACTCAGGAAAATATTGTGGGAAGAGGAGGAATTGCTCTAAACAAGCAATGTTGCCTTTTCCCACAATGTGTTCCTGCCCAATCAGAAGACTATTTTTCAAGTTCATCACATTTTGAATTGTCCTCTGCACACTCTTTAAATTTGGGACAGTCAAAAATTTGGCGTTTGGTAAAGGCTTAAAGCATTTCCTCAGTTGGATTTTGTCATTGGTCTGAATTGAAAGCAATTACAGTTGACAATTTATATATAAGATATGAAAACACGCATTTTTTCATGACATAGAAAAGAAATGATTGTGATTGAAAGGAGAAATTACTAGTCACATGGGAGTCTTTCGTCCTCTGCTTTTGATGTGATGAATTGAAAAAGTAAGGGGGGAGAGTAAAAAAAATGTTTCCTCTCAAAATTTGGAACATTTTTGCAGCAGACATCAATCTGATTCAATAATTCAGTTTTTCATAGATAATTTTTCGTCGAGTTTACATTTATTTTAAGCGTCCGTTGACGGAAATAAAATGTATAATAGATAAATCAGGTTCTCTTTATTACATTTTTTTAAAAACTGTCATATCAAAATATCAAGCAAGTGATCCTTTTGTCACAAATATTCCCTAAGTCATCTGCTAAAGGTTGGTTTGCTCCTGATTTTTGCTTGTAATCTTTACCATCTTATGTCACAATTTTCAACTTGAAGCAGACGACTTTAGAAAAGCTTTTTAAACATGTGAAAAACCTTTTAGTTCTGCTGTTGTGATAGGTGAATAGATAGAAAAAGCTTTGTGGCAAAAGGAGAAATTGCTTTTGACAAACAATTACTCCTTTTGTCACAATGCTTTTTGAAAGTTGTCTGCTGCAAGTTTGAGAAAAAGCCCTATGACCTATGCTTCAAAGCATGAAAGGTCATCAGGCCGTGATGATTTGAAATGAGGCCTGGAACCAGCTCAAACCACTTCCTCGTGTGTTTAATTTACATAATTGGGAGCCGGAACGGTGTTTGCATGTCACGAAGAGCGAAAATACAGAGCAGTACATCATAAAATCAATTTCGTTTTATTTCAATGATTTGATGACTTAAAACATGAAACTCAAGGGTGGAAAACAGACATGAATGTTCCAGAAGTATAATGTCATTCAAGCAGTCTAGCACAAATGTGTTATGTTGTGTCTTTTAAACCCATATCGCCTTTAGGTAGAATACCCATAATTGATCATTTTAAAACTAATTCTTTCATTTGGATTACTAAAATTGGTCGTTCACAGTATACATTGGTCATGGCCAGAACTATCAAGTCAACAATTTCTACTGTATATTGCTATGTCACACTCACAATAGACGAACATATACCCCTAACCTAATTGCATAGGGCTGGTCATGACGGTTATTGCAATCCATTATCTATAAGTCAACCAGGAAACTTTGTCCCATGAAATACCAAACAAGTACTACCTCATTTTGAACCAACAAAAAAAGCCATGTGATTTAAAGTTATATACCCCCAGCACTCGGCTATGGAGGCCCATTTAGAGTCTAGGGAATGGGTTAAAAGCGTAATCGCACCATAAACAGAAACAACAACAAAACGTCCATCACAAGTTTGATTCGTCCATCAAGATTAATCATTGGACACTGGTCGGTCATTAAGGTGCCAGATGCAATTCCCTGGAATCTATTAGATTGTCTGACAGAGAAACACACCATAAGGGTGATAATGGATGCCCTTTATACAGCATGAGTCCAGAATTGAAGTGTTTTTCACAAGCTTATTCTTTTATTGCTTCTTTTTAACCCTACATTGTAGGTAGAGATAATAGAATCATTTACTAACCAACTTAAGGCAAATATTTGCGTATGTCAAAACTGATAAACATGGATAACATCTTTTAAGAATGAATGCACACTATTGGCAATGTGAATGTAGTTGCAAATTTCAAGCATAAAATGTTTAGTAAAACAGTACCCTGGTATCAACTTGCTTTTGCCTTCTTTGAATAGTTTTTAGACTTTTTGGTGATGAATTAAGTGACTTGTGGATGGTGTTTGTATGTCATCATAGTTATCAAATGGTCTCTGTAGACAGTGTCTTTCATTCTCAGAGACTTTATTGAGTCTGTATAACTAGTTTTATTGTTGAGTTTGTGTGCATGGAAATCTAAACAGCTCAATGGTATTGTTTTGGTGTAGGAATTTGGTGCAGACATAGCGGATTGATGGTTGGCTTCTTGAAATGGAACTTATGTCGACAAGGTGTAGGAATATTACCCGGTGGGTAAGTTCAATACTAGGTGGTATGGCTTCACCACCACCAATATGTGATTCTAATGTTTTAAAATAAGTACTAGCTTCTCTATCTGAATAAGTTTTAGGCATGGAATAAAATACAGTCCAACATAAAAAGAAATTAGATGTCTGATTTCTCATTGAGGGCCCATTGATGACCACTTTCATGTGGCCCCAAGATGGCAATTGATGTCAATATTTGCCCAATTTCTGGCTCCAGGATAGCTTAGGCAATCCAATTTACCAAGGTGCCGAACTGGAGAATGGCCCCTGATTACGGGAGAGGGAGGGAGGAAATGAAGGCAGAATGGTTCTCAATTTGCTGGTTTATAGATGTGAAAATGAGATACCATTGGGGTCGAATCAGAGTATTAGTCTGCTAAATGGTGCTTATTCGATTGGTGATTTACTCTTCTCCTTCTAACAAGTCATTTTGTTCCAGTTGTACTGGATGCCCCCTGAATGAGAGGTTTTTGAAAGTTTGGTTGACTTGTTAGATGCCAATTTATCAGAAATCAATTATCAGAGCTTGTAATGTTATCATTGATAGAAAAATTGTGATTACTCCATACCCCCCCATTTGGGATTTTGGGACAGGTTTAAATTCAAATCAACAGCAGATGACAAATACAAAATATTAAACTATACAAGTTTATTTACCACCAGGATGTTTGGTAGAAAGTTCTTCTTTGAAAAATGATAGACTGATCCATATGAATAAATCATCCTTTTGTCACAGTGGTTTCCATAGCCATCTGTAACAATAAGTCCATGTCACAGTGGTTTCCATAGCCATCTGTAACAATAAGTCCATGTGAAGAATAGTATTTTCAAGGGGCAAGACACATAGTATTCATTTAACATGAAAATGTCAATTAGGTATTTTGACCCATTACCAAACAATAAAGACATTTAACCACTTTGTAGAAGATGACTCTGGAAAACATTGTTGGAAAAGGAGAAATTGCTCGTAACGAACAATTTTTCCTTTTCCCACAATGTCTTCAGCCCTATCAGAAGATTATTTTCTAATATCATCACATGTTGAAATGTCGTCTGCAAACTCTTTCAATTTGGGACAGTCGAAAATGTTGTGTTTGGTAAAGGGTTAATTGAAATAAAGACTATTTTATCCCAGACACAATGATGATATCACATTGCTGTTAATGCTATTTGATATATCAAGGGGCCAATTTAAATCTAAAGTAAGACTTATAGCTGAAGTCTTGCTAAACTCTTTATAAAGGCTTATTTAGACCATACTTTAACCCTTTATCAAACGAAAGTGTTTGCAGAAGACATTTCAAAATGTGATGAAATTGAAACATAACCTTATGATAAGGCAGAAAACATCGTGGGAATTGGAGAAATTGCTCGTTAAGAGCAATTACTCCTTTTCCCAATATGTTTTCAAGTCTCGTCTGCAAGAAACTGGTCAAATGTCGTTTGTTTATTGGGTTATTGGGTTATATATACATGTACTAACATTAGTCTAGCTATAGTCCTATTATGGACCTGCATAAATCTTGCCATATAGCTTTACCATAGACTTACATTAGTCTAGCTATAGTCCTATTATGGACCTGCATAAATCTTGCCATATAGCTTTACCATAGACTTACATTAGTCTAGCTATAGTCCTATTATGGACCTGCATAAATCTTGCCATATAGCTTTACCATAGATTTACATTAGTCTAGCTATAGTCCTATTATGGACCTGCATAAATCTTGCCATATAGCTTTACTATAGACTTACATTAGTCTAGCTATAGTCCTATTATGGACCTGCATAAATCTTGCCATATAGCTTTACTATAAACTTACATTAGTCTAGCTATAGTCCTATTATGGACCAGCATAAATCTTGCCATATAGCTTTATTATAGACTTACATTAGTCTTTCTAGTCCTATTAATGACCTGCATAAATCTTGCCATAGCTTTACTATAGACTTACATTAGTCTAGCTATAGTCCTATTATGGACCTGCATAAATCTTGCCATAGCTTTATTATAGACTTACATTAGTCTAGCTATAGTCCTATTAATGACCTGCATAAATCTTGCCATATAGCTTTACTATAGACTTACATTAGTCTAGCTATAGTCCTATTATGGACCTGCATAAATCTTGCCATATAGCTTTACCATAGACTTACATTAGTCTAGCTATAGTCCTATTATGGACCTGCATAAATCTTGCCATATAGCTTTACCATAGACTTACATTAGTCTAGCTATAGTCCTATTATGGACCTGCATAAATCTTGCCATATAGCTTTACTATAGACTTACATTAGTCTAGCTATAGTCCTATTATGGACCTGCATAAATCTTGCCATATAGCTTTACTATAGACTTGCATTAGTCTAGCTATAGTCCTATTATGGAACTGCATAAATCTTGCCATATAGCTTTACTATAGACTTACATTAGTCTAGCTATAGTCCTATTATGGACCTGCATAAATCTTGCCATATAGCTTTACTATAGACTTACATTCGTCTAGCTATAGTCCTATTATGGACCTGCATAAATCTTGCCATATAGCTTTACTATAGACTTACATTAGTCTAGCTATAGTCCTATTAATGACCTGCATAAATCTTGCCATATAGCTTTACCATAGACTTACATTAGTCTAGCTATAGTCCTATTATGGACCTGCATAAATCTTGCCATATAGCTTTACCATAGACTTACATTAGTCTAGCTATAGTCCTATTATGGACCTGCATAAATCTTGCCATATAGCTTTACTATAAACTTACATTAGTCTAGCTATAGTCCTATTATGGACCAGCATAAATCTTGCCATATAGCTTTATTATAGACTTACATTAGTCTTTCTAGTCCTATTAATGACCTGCATAAATCTTGCCATAGCTTTACTATAGACTTACATTAGTCTAGCTATAGTCCTATTATGGACCTGCATAAATCTTGCCATAGCTTTATTATAGACTTACATTAGTCTAGCTATAGTCCTATTAATGACCTGCATAAATCTTGCCATATAGCTTTACTATAGACTTACATTAGTCTAGCTATAGTCCTATTATGGACCTGCATAAATCTTGCCATATAGCTTTACCATAGACTTACATTAGTCTAGCTATAGTCCTATTATGGACCTGCATAAATCTTGCCATATAGCTTTACCATAGACTTACATTAGTCTAGCTATAGTCCTATTATGGACCTGCATAAATCTTGCCATATAGCTTTACTATAGACTTACATTAGTCTAGCTATAGTCCTATTATGGACCTGCATAAATCTTGCCATATAGCTTTACTATAGACTTGCATTAGTCTAGCTATAGTCCTATTATGGAACTGCATAAATCTTGCCATATAGCTTTACTATAGACTTACATTAGTCTAGCTATAGTCCTATTATGGACCTGCATAAATCTTGCCATATAGCTTTACTATAGACTTACATTCGTCTAGCTATAGTCCTATTATGGACCTGCATAAATCTTGCCATATAGCTTTACTATAGACTTACATTAGTCTAGCTATAGTCCTATTAATGACCTGCATAAATCTTGCCATATAGCTTTACCATAGACTTACATTAGTCTAGCTATAGTCCTATTATGGACCTGCATAAATCTTGCCATATAGCTTTACCATAGATTTACATTAGTCTAGCTATAGTCCTATTATGGACCTGCATAAATCTTGCCATATAGCTTTACTATAGACTTACATTAGTCTAGCTATAGTCCTATTATGGACCTGCATAAATCTTGCCATATAGCTTTACTATAGACTTACATTAGTCTAGCTATAGTCCTATTATGGACCTGCATAAATCTTGCCATATAGCTTTACTATAGACTTACATTAGTCTAGCTATAGTCCTATTATGGACCTGCATAAATCTTGCCATAGCTTTATTATAGACTTACATTAGTCTAGCTATAGTCCTATTATGGACCTGCATAAATCTTGCCATATAGCTTTACTATAGACTTACATTAGTCTAGCTATAGTCCTATTATGGACCTGCATAAATCTTGCCATAGCTTTATTATAGACTTACATTAGTCTAGCTATAGTCCTATTATGGACCTGCATAAATCTTGCCATAGCTTTATTATAGACTTACATTAGTCTAGCTATAGTCCTATTAATGACCTGCATAAATCTTGCCATATAGCTTTATTATAGACTTACATTAGTCTAGCTATAGTCCTATTATGGACCTGCATAAATCTTGCCATATAGCTTTATTATAGACTTACATTAGTCTAGCTATAGTCCTATTATGGACCTGCATAAATCTTGCCATATAGCTTTACTATAGATTTACATTAGTCTAGCTATAGTCCTATTAATGACCTGCATAAATCTTGCCATATAGCTTTACCATAGACTTACATTAGTCTAGCTATAGTCCTATTATGGACCTGCATAAATCTTGCCATATAGCTTTACTATAGACTTACATTAGTCTAGCTATAGTCCTATTAATGACCTGCATAAATCTTGCCATATAGCTTTATTATAGACTTACATTAGTCTAGCTATAGTCCTATTATGGACCTGCATAAATCTTGCCATATAGCTTTACTATAGACTTACATTAGTCTAGCTATAGTCCTATTATGGACCTGCATAAATCTTGCCATATAGCTTTACTATAGACTAAAGAAAAGACAGCTCTTAATTCTGTCTGTATATATTTGATGACTTTCACAAGTTGTGAATAGTCCTTCAGTGATATTATGATGCACAAATCATTAGCCTTAAAGGCACATAAAAGGAGATGATTACAAATGAATTACTGAAAAATATATGTTCTTTTAATATGTTCATAAAGTCATTGGAATTAATTTACGAATGCATTGAGATCCTATTAAATAGACTCCTTTAGCATGAGTTATTTTGTGCTTGAAATATAGTTTTCTCCAATTCAATCATGTTTATCAACAACATGTTTGTTTACATATTCAAAATAACGAATTTTCTGATTGGTCGGTTCAAACATTTGTGTATCAACTGTCAAGGTCAGGGGTGAAGAATCACACAATCTGAATTATTAAACTGGTTAATCTGGGTTATTTCTTGTAGGCTTTCATGTTTAAGTTGTGCTGATGGGGTTTTTTGGTGATAACTATTTGAATCTGACCAAAGGTTTATCAATAATATAGTTTGATATAGCATTAATCTCCTTTTATGTGCTTTTAAATTCAGCCAACTTCATAGAAGTTTATTGTTTATTGAATGACTTATGGCCTTCAAATTTTATAACAGGGAGACAGGATTATAAACTATACTTCTTCGTAAAAGAAGAAGAAAGTGTAGCTGTTCGCTAAAGTGGGCAGTTTTCCATTGAATGTAATGAATGGACGGAAACTTCATTTACATCTATGGAAGAATTGTTTTGTTACAGGATGGGTTCATGTCAAACGTAAAGTAGGATGGAAAAAAGACAAGCTATGTCCATTATAGCCTTTTGTTAACAAATAAAAGAGAAACAATGTGTCCTGATCTAATCTGATTTTCCCCCCACTTTTGTTTTCTGAATTTGCCTTGCTTGATTCAGATGTGAGTAACCTTGTCTCACTTTTTATGCTATTGGACTTGCCCATATTGAAAGGAAAAGTTGAAGATATTTACAAAGTATGAAAAATAGTACTCTTTTATTAGATATACGGTGAAAACTATATTGTGACAAAGGAGAAACTGCTCATTTGATTCATGAAGCTGTCCTTGATGTTTATGAAAATGTTTTTGAAATTCATGAACAAGTTCATGAACAGCTCTAAGTTCATGAATTACCATTTATTGTTCATGAATGTTCATTAATTTCATGAACACTTTCTTGAATCTTTCACATGGACTTTTTTCAAACAATTCTCCTAATGCACTGCTCTGCAGGAGATAATTTAAGATATTATTGCAAAAGGAGAAATTGCTTAAATGTACTAATTATCCAAAGACAATTTCCATCCATATCCAAAGTTATCTAATCCTTCTGAAAGACCATTTTTGGGAAAGGCTTTATGTGATGGATTTACACAGTAATTACCATATCATTGTTCAATTCATATTGTGCCGTTTGATTGTTTAAAGATATGCAATTTTGCATGTTTTTCATCTTTTCCCTTGAGTCAATAGTGAGAATGTTCTATTAGCAAACATTAAACAAAAATAAACGTTAGTGTAAAATATCCATTAGCTTTTACTTTCTTTGATTCTTTAATATTGCAGTAGTCTAAGCTAATGAGGATTTAACCTTTTCCTCCCCCATATAGAATATTGTAACCTGTCTAAATGGGTTTGATTCTCTCTATAATAGATAATATAGAAAAGTGGTTAATTTAAAATAACCCATTTGCAATTTTGCGACTGATCCAAATTGAACAACAACAGACAACTGTTGACTTATAATACAATGCAATTCTAAATAACCTCAGATTCTTTCAGAATCAAATAGTCATATACCGGTAGTCAGTTTAGCTAGTCAAATAACCCCCCAATTGTGAGAATTTGTGAGTGATCCAAATTGGAGGCAACAAAAGACAACAATTTTGATCTAAGACAATACAGATTTTTTTATGATATTTGGGCAGAAACTACTGTAAAGTGATAAGACATTTTACAATTCAAGCAACTTCTCTTTCTGTTACAAAACTTTCCTAAACCTCGCACTGTTCTAGTATATATGAAAGGAAGGATAACACTTTAAGTATTCTTCGAAGTTGCCAATCTAACGGGACCAATCATAATGCAGGATATTATTGAAAATGTTCAATTTCACGGCACAATGGACACAGATATTGGAGATAACTAGCGTATGATTGTAATAAATGACAGGATTCATCGCAAGTCCTATCCCTAATGCTTGTTCCATAGAAACGAGTGTTCTATTGAACCAGTCTCATAGAATATGTTATACAATAGGAAATACTGGAGGGGAATTATGATTGCTGTGACATCTATTGTAACAATTTATCAATGGCGTAGAATTGCTTTTGCATGGGCTGGTTGTTTGGGGTTTTACGCTGTTTTCAAGGGGCCTCTGTAGCATAGTGGCATGAGTACAGAACTTGGAACCACAAAAGTTCTCTGAGCATGGAGTTGCATCGAGGTAGCTGTAGTTTACGTAGTATTTTAATTGATCATTTAATCGTTATACTTTAATTGGGATGCAAACTTGAAGCTTGAAGGCGGTGACAGGAATCTGTATATCAGTCCCTAACATGCTGTATTCATAAAACTACTGAATACCATCTTTTGGTTACAAATCTTTCAAGGTAATGGCTCTTAAATATTAACCCTTACAATGCTGGGTAATTTTCTTTAATATCTGCTCAATTTTGATGAGGAAAGATACTCAGAATATTCTCTAAAACAGGTTAGATCATAGGCCAGCTGCCAATTTACTTGCATAATGCATGAATTCGGTTCCAACACTGTAAATGCTTAATTTGTCCTTTTCTCACATTTTTCTTTATTTTCTCCTTTTATCATAATGCCTTGAAATTTCCCTCCACATGGGCATTGAACTCTTATTGAAATGGCAGAAACAGATTACTCTGACCATTCAAATAAATCAAATTGGAAAATTACAAAGTCTCCTAAATAAAAAAATGGTGACAATCATTTCTATTTCTATTCTCACCGTTAATTTATCTGTCACATGGCTTAAACCAATTACTAAAAAAACATTAATTTGAGAATGGGCTTGTGTTTTGCAGAAGAATTGAATCAATAATCCAATTTGTGATGCTTTGATTAATCCAAACTAAAAGCATCTGCCATCTATCATTTGAGTTTTGAAAAACGACCTTTATTCAAAAAGGAATAAAAATGAATTAAGAAGAGACAAATGTTTCCGGAAGTTTTCAATAAATCTTTGCAGTGTACTCAGTTTGCACTAGTATGCACCCAGTTCATATTGATATGTTACCCCATATGTAAATTTGGGACTGGTCTAAATTGAAAGCAACTGCAGACAACAAAAGAGAACAATTTTTGATGTTAGTTTGTTGAAACTAATGTGACAAGAGTATAAATAAATTGCTCAGTAGCAAATGTTTCCTCGTAAATATCATTTGTCGACCAGACGATTTTAATGAATGCCAACAACATAGGGTTTAGAGCAGAAGTTTAGCAATAAGCTCTAAGCAAAGGAATACCAAACTAATCTTCTTATGTATCTCTTTGGAAGGAGCTTATATAAGAGCCAAATGTTTCTTTGTAATTATCGTTGTTCGAAGAAAAGATGTTAAATGAGTACCAACAACATTGAGTTTAGAGCAGAATTGAAGAAGAAAGCATAGAAAAACTAATTTTGTTTCCTTATGTGGTCCTGTGGGTAACCTAGGGGCTCTAATAAAGCCAAATGTTTCTTTGCAATGATCATTTTGTAATGAAAACTTTTCTAAATTGTGCCTACAATATAGGGTTTATAGCTGGAGTGAACAAGTAAGCATAGAAAACACCCATCTAATGTTTTTATGTGTATCACTGGGAAAGGGCTCCGATCGGATAAAAGCCAAATGGCTCTTAAATCTAACTATTGTTTTTTGTTCTCCCCCCCCAATTTATTGTTCTTATGGGAAAATGAAATGAGTGAACAAGTAATGAAGGTCTAAGTGGCTTTTTATGCCTTTTTGTGCATCATATTGATAGAACTATGTCTATAAACAAATTGCCTTTGTCCTTTTTTTTTGTGCATGAACCCTGTAGCCTTATAACTTTGTCTGGGCTTCTGCTTGGTCAAGTGGTTTTGAGGCAGTCGACTTGTTACTTAGTTTGAAGCCTCGCTAGTGCAGCTGATTTCGTTGGATTGTCTTCTGGCAAAGCAGCTCAGGGCCCTAACTTTGTACTGGTGAGTCCCAGGAAAGAATGTTGACATAGTATCAAACCTCTTAAAACAATATGGATCTTTTTTCTCATTTATCTCCTTGAAGATAATTCCTTATTAAGAAAGGAAGAAATACCACAGAAAAAATACATTCCTTTTTGTCTGCTTTTGCTATCAAATTCTAAATGAAGGAATGGATTCTAGATGATTTCAGCAGATAATGGGTAATTGTTTTATTCTATGTTACCTAGTTATCTTTCCAACTGCTTAAATACCCATAACTTTCCATTTAAGTAAATACCCATAACCTTCCATTTAAGTAAATACCCATAACCTTCCATCTGAGTAAAAACCCATAACCTTCCATCTGAGTAAAAACCCATATATAGCTTTTCATCCGCCGGAATGCCCATAACTTTCCAGATGCAGAAATGCCAATAAATTTCTCTCTGTAATTGCTCATAACTTTCCAGCTGCAGAAAAGCCTATATTGTTCCAGCTGCAGAAATTCCCCTAACTTTTCAGCTGCCGAAGCGCCCATAACTTTCCAGCCGCAGAAACGGCCACAACTTTCCAGCTGTGGAAATGCCCATAACTTTCCAGCTGCAGAATTGTCCATAACTTTCCAGCTGTGGAAATACCCATACCTTTCAATCTGCAGAACTGTCCATAACTTTCCAGCTGTGGAAATGCCCATAAGTTGCCAAGGCAGGAAACTATGGTCAAGACTCCACTAATTATCTGACACATCATTACCCTGTTTGCTCACTAGAAATTTTATTTGCGGAGAGAAACTCAATTTTCTGACAAATCTCATTTCCCTAATGGACTGTGGCCTAAGGTTCTTATCAGAGGGATCTTGCTTAAAATCGTAATGGCCGGATTTTTTTATCTGATTTACAATTTTTGTAAGGTGGATTTCTCATAGACAATTGTTGAAACTTGGTGCTGGATTGATGCTGTTTGTTTAATGTGACCTGTATCATTACTTATGAGGTAGAATTAGGTATATCACTAGTTGAATGAAAAATTGTTGATGCGATGTTGAGTCCTTTTTGAGTTAAGTACTTTCTTTGGATGAAAACAGGCACCTAGCTTTTCCAAGTGAAAAACAGAAAGTCCCTTTACAGAGATATAAGTTTTTTATGCTGCCAAAGTGTAAACATTGCAAAAAACAACTACATGTATGTTGGCATTTTTTTTTCTCCAATATTAGTTTAAGTTTTATCAGACTCAAATTTTCTGTTACATACATAGAACCTTTTTTTTTCATTATTTATAAAGAAGCTATCACCAAATAATTGAGAAAAAAAATGATGCAATAAATTCTAATCTAATCAAATTACTTTTCAACCAATCATGCAAGTTTAAATTCTTTCTTTGTTTATTCATTTTCCAAACACTCATTATTGTCCTACTTGACCCCAATATTATTTGGGTTTCAATTGTGGTCTGCAATCTCAGAATATTTTGCGTGTGATATGGTTAGTATTGAAGGAAAATGTATGAATAACTATAATTCCAATGGGAAATAATGCAGTAATCTTAGAGGGATTGAGGGTTTTATAGTAGCAGACCTATTAGCATGTGATCAGTTTTTGATGAGGAATAAGAAAAAAAATCTTTTCATACCCACAGTGACTCAACTAAGCCCTATTAACCCACATTACTAAATGTCAAATTTTCGACTGTCCCAAATTGAAAGAGTTGGCAGCAGACATTTCGAATTGGGATGAAATTGGAAAAGAATCTTCTGATAGGGCAGAAAACATCGTCATAAGCAATTTATCCTTTTCCACAATGTTTTCAAGGGTCATCTGCAACAGAGTGGTCAAATATCGTTATTGTTTGGTAATGAGTTAAAAGATTATTCCAAGTTTTTATAAGTATGTTCAAGGGAATTGCTCATATTGCAAAAATGGTGAGTTCTTCATACAGCTCTTTGGATCAGCTGTCAAGAAAAGGTTTTTTTTAGAATCGGTGAGGTTAAACTCATGTTTTTTTAAATTACATTGTGAAGTAAGTTACCAGTACTGGAGCGGAATTCGTATCAATGAAGGATGCAAAGTGGACCCGGCTTCTTATGGTACTTGAACCCACAACCTTCCTGATGTATGGACATAATTTTTGTGATAAAACTCTATGTTGTTTGTACTCACTAGAATTATCATTTAGGAGAAAACCTTGTGAGCGCTAACATCATATCAAGTGCTCATTGTGAGACTAATGTAAGTCCTTTACTTACATGAACCCTTCCATGGTATTCAACTACAACGCAAAAGAAATACAAGTAATTAATCATGAAGGTACTAGTTAAAGTTCTAGAAAGCCGAATCATCAAATTAATGCTAAATTAAAGTTTCAAGTACTAAGATGACTGCTCTTTAAATAAACTTAACCTTATTTTCTGGCCCTGTACTTGGAGATTTCTCAGAACCTGGATATAACTGTCTAATTGTTGCAAATGGCATTAAACTCTTATCACAAACAACACATGGTATAGGAGAAAGCAATTGTCCAGTTATTGTCTGGAAAACTGTCAGCATCCTTTACCTTATCTATGGCGCAGTTAGTCACAACATGATACACCTGCATTAACTCTTTGCCAAATGCCAAATTTTCTACTGTCTCAAATTGAAAGAGTTTGCAGACAACATTTCAAAATGTGATGAAAATGGAAAATGATCTTCTGATGGAGTAGGAAACATTGTGGGAAAAGGGGGAATTGCTCGTCAAGAGCAATTTCTCCTTTTCCCACAATGTTTTCCAGAGTGATCTGCAGCAAAGCGGTTAAATGTCATTATTGTTTGGTAAGGCGTTAAAATGGTCCATTTAACTCTTAATGTCATTCGGGATTATTCATGACATGTCCTAGTTCAAACCAATGTTAACATAAAATATATAATCATTAATACATATAACATGATTTGTTCAAACTTACATTTTCTTTTGGTTTATCAGGAAGAAAACATTTTGGTAGAAGGAGAAATTGCTTATGATGGGATTGTTTTGTTTTTTGTTAAAATAGAGTTTATTAGTCATCTGCAATGGCTGCTCTGAAATGTATTTATTGAGGGTTCAATACAAGACTGTAGCAAGTCCTTTACAAAAGTAAAACAATTGCTATTGTCTTGTGTTGAACCATTACAATCGGAACTATTCGGGTATTTCCGTGAGCTGTGAATTACACCTCGGATATAAGTGTACAGTTAAAATCGGCCCCGGCGTCTTACACCTTTTCTAAGCGTGCACATTAAGTAGTTCAATGTGTATGGAAGTGTTGGACATCCTTTTAAATAATTCTTTATCAGTAACTAATACGAAATGGGGAAAGTATAAGATGTGACATATAGGGTTGTTTCCTTAATCAAATTAAACGACTTTTTAGATTTCACATTTCGATCTATTTTTGAAAACAAAAGTAAAGTGATGTCATTCCGCAGGAAACAATATGGCGTCATCCCATTTATTTCAGAGATGTTTTCATTGGATAAACCCAGTGTGTTCAGATTGGAACCATTAGTGTCTATATGAAGGAAAATGATTAAAAGTGTATGGAGAATGAGTAATGCAAGGTCTTAATGCAAAACTATAGAAATTTAGAGCTTCCCTTCAAGCGTAGGACTGCAAGTAGTATTGCACTAAAGCATGGATATTGTTATCGGACAAATGATATTAAAGATGAATATCACTTTCTGCTTGTTTGCTCCTCCCTTTGGAATGAGTTTAACAGACTCAATTGGGAAAATCAGTGAGGCTTGGTATCTCTTGTTGTCTTAATTACGGTTTGTCGAGCAATCGTTAAAACAAGTTATGGGTCATCAACGGTATCATTTACGAGCCATTAATCAGAACTGGTGCAGTTTAATGGGGTTCCGGACCTCACCATTAATTGTGTTTATTTGGACACAGTATCAAGGTTTCAATGAAGATAACTGACTATGCATTGTAGAAGGTCCTTCACTTTTGTATACATGTCCATTTAAAGCACTTGCACCAAATTTCCAGAGCTCAAAGTTTATTGTGGTATTTATACACAGAAAGAAGATAACTTCTGTTTATCATAAGTGAATATTCCATTCAATCTATATGGTAATAACTTGAGACGTTCCTAATTAAAGCACCCAGGCTACAGAAATAGAAAGCTTAACGTTAATTAGAAAGAATTTAATCTGATTTAAGGATTATTTGTTAACAAGATGGTATTAATGTAATAGTTTGTATATGAAGCTTACTTATTTAAACTGTTACTACAGAAGTTCTTTAAATTATATACAACTGCAGATTGTATTTATTAATTTGGATTATCTTCCTTTTCAACAATTGTTCAATTCTGTCCCTATGACCAAGTAACCAGCGAGTGAAAGATAATGAATAAAGCTATTGATACAAAAGGAGATGGCTTTTCAAGTCATTGATTCTCTTATTATTACAATGGTTTCTTCTAAGTTCAGTTTGTTTGTGTCACATTTTGTGATTTGTGCTGAAATGATTTCAGCCAAAAATATGAATGAAAAACCTGTTGGATGTATGGTGTAAAAAGCATTCAATGCTAAATTCTTACTTAAACATTAGTGTATCAAAGGACTTGAATGATATTTGTTGTAAAGGAACAAATTGTTCAAAAAAGGCAAATTTCTCAATTTGAGACTATATGGTTTTGATTTAAAGCTCAGAGAAAAAAGACATTTCTCAGACTTTTTCGTCTGCTGTTCCTTTCAAATAAGACCAAGCACGAATTCCTATAGAAGAATTAGCTCAATGGATCATTGTTGGTCATAATAGGGGATTGGATTAGCAACCCTTGCAATACAAAAACAAATGCAAGTAATTTTACAATGGCATTGAAAAGATTTTAAAATTTATTTTTGATTGACCTACAAATGTTTCTTAGTATCTAAACTGATACAGAATAAGAGAATGGTCTTGTGCTTTGCATTTAACACTTTTATAACAATGTTTATTATAATTGGTGTAATTTAAATAATGAATAAGTAAAGAAAGTACTCGATAATCAAGTGAGGTTATCGGTTATAATTAAGTACTGATTAAACTTATTGAGGAGGGTTTCGCAATATTAAAGAAAACTTACAGTTGTGTTGTTTTTATTGGATTGTTAATACTTAATACTTTTTCTGAGGTAATTGGAGATATATATTCTATAGTGTCATAAGACTTTTAAACTATCATTTACTTACATTAAATGCACTAAAGGCTTTGTAAGATATTTAATACAAAGGCAACATTAAAATGGTCATTAATAAAATACAGTCAGTCTTGTTTTAATTGACCTTGGTCAAAGGAGGTATAAGTATATAAGTGTATATGACGACTAATAGCTCAATGTATACTCAAGTCATTCAGAAAGCTCCATTAGGAATAACTTGCAACCTGTATTAAGAATAAATTGGTGAACTTCTTGATTTTTTCAACAAAGAAATTGCATTGGTTGTGAATTAGGAATGGCAGATTTTCTTGGTTTGCTCAACAAAGAAATTGAACTTATTCTCTTGCTATTTTTTTTTCTTTTTTATAGTTTTAAGAAAGAAATTGTATTGAACCTCATATGAGTCAGGAATGGACAAATTTCTCAATTTGTTCAATGAAGAAGTACAATTGGCTCTCATATGAATTTCGTGGAAAAGATCTGAAAATGAAGCTGCAATAAAGAAACAATTTGTCTTGCATAAAATGTTGAATAAGTGCCAATACGGGCAAATGAAAGTGTCATAATTTGATAACGGAGTGGATGTTTTTAATGTCTTTTATAGTTTCCATGGTTTCAAGGGATTTTATTACATAGGGAAGGTCCAGTCCCGAGGGAAATCATTCTGTCCTGTATTTACCATGTGTCTGCCCAATGGAACATGGCAGGTCCTGCTATGTCTTACTAATTGTCAACAGCTATGTTTAGAATGCTTGTGGTTTAACAAAACAAATGAAACAGTATCCAGGTGGATAAAGACTCCGGCTCTGCTGTGCCTCGCTGGCTGGTCCATGTAATGCAGATCTAGACCTACTTTACCATTCATGGGACTTCCTTTAAAGTTGCCTCAGCCAAACTAGTTCTCATTTTTATATAAAACAAGGTATCATAGTGTTACACCATGAAACCTCTTGAAACATTTTTATATTGGAGCCGTTTCACTCTGTCTTTGGTTGATGGGTCATTTATTTTTGTATAAATAAACACCCAATATTGTTATGTGACATGTCATTGGAAACGCCTCTGAGAGACGATATCAATGATGTGTTACTATGCAATTTTGTTTAGCCAAATATTGAAATGAGAGGGAATGTTGTTTTGAACTTAAGCATTCTTTTAACATAAAATGTTTAGTAAAACAGTTTATGTTTAACTAGACAAATGGTGTACCATCAAAGTAGTTAACAGCAGTTCAATTAACCGTAGAAAACCACTATACGATCTCTGAGTTAGCATTTGTTAGTTCTACAATACGGAAAAAGGCTGGCTATATCCCTGTTAATGGTCAATATTGTGTAAAAAAAGAAATAAAACTCTTTCTTCAATCCCATTTGGTGATAAAACAAAACATCTGACAGACTGACTGATTATACCCTATCTTCATGTAACAATACCCGTGAGCCTAGACTGATTTAACAAATCATTGTGATAAAAGGAGGTATTGCTCTTGAAGAGAAATCCTCCTTTCGTCTCAATGGTTCTTACGTTACCACAGTCAGGGTTTTTTATTTTCATACGTTATGATTGTTGCCTGCTGTGGCTTTTGATTGGATCCTGTTACCTCAAAATTCCATGTTCCAATAGGAAAAGGATTTCTCTGACCTTTCTAATGCTGACTAAAAGACCTTTAGTCTTGACCTTGCATACTTGATGAACCCAAATGACCTCTGATGACCTCTGAAGGTTTTATTTAGGGCACCATGGTTGGGAAGTGGGTAGTGTCAGGGATTCGAAAGAGGATATTCAGAAATTTCCCTAGACCCCTTGATTTATGCTAATTTGGGGGACTTTTTACCCCTTATGTATGGAACTGTGAATGGAAAATAGTGATCTTTAGGGGTCAAGGAATTGGGGGTCATTTACAACATAGATGGGGGTTCTAGGAAAACCCTCAGGTTATGTTCAGTCATGGTTTCTTTTCAATGTTTCTTTGCCAGGTGGTCTTCACTCTGCCTCTAAGACTTTTGCCCCTGGGGTATTCATCAAAGAGCTGCTTTTGTTATATCAAATCCTTGCATGATTGTTATATGTTTTAGTCACCTGAAGCAGCTATGCTGTATTTTGGCGCTAACTCTAGAAACAATCAGGATATCAAACAATATCATAATGCGCACTGTTGTAAATTGGTAATTTAGTGCTTCTGAAAGGCTGCGTTTATAGCATTTGCTCTTAACTGAAACCATATATCAACCTTGGACCATTTTGTATAGGGCAAGATCCAAAAAATACAATGTGGGGAAACATCAGTCAAATATGTTGTAATTGTTTAGGATAAAGTGCCAAGGTAATTAAAATAGCACTTTACGAACCACTCAAAAGATCCAGTATACATTGGAGTGTGAAATACCTACCTAAACCTACAGCTGTTCTGGGAGAAACTGAAAATTCTTAGGCATCTTAGTCGGAAATTGAAAAAGAAAAACAAGAAGCTTAAAAACATCACTTCATGAATAAAAGCATTTGCACAAATATTTCACCAACCAGTAATCCAAAGGCAATATAAATCGGCTTAGGACTTTGACCCTGTCAACTGCAAATCTGTGCACCCATAAATCAGGGATTCCTCTTTGATTAGTTCAAACTCCCAGCATTCTCGAGTTTTGTTATCTTGTTTACACACTGCATGCTTATCAAAACAGCTTGCATTATTAGAAGGCAGGGTATTGTTTAGAACCTTTAACCTAGCAAGCTTACCTGATTGTGGCTTTGGGCTTCATAAAGCTTACTTTCATAGTCTAGCTGAAAGTGCTTTTTTGTCATTGTTTCTCTTTGATTGTAAATGAGTTGGTGATGCATATTTGATGCTTAAATAGAACTACTATTTGTGATGTGAATAACAGCTACTTTTTTAGTCAAATTGTGGTTTTTATCACAATATTTTGTTGAATTGGAACAATTTTATCCATTTTGTATTCATTTATCTCCTTGTGTTAAATGCATTTTCAACATTACCTTATATATCAGTCTCATCACCATGGTTTTTGCATTTATGGCATTTTTTCTTGAAGATTTAGCTGGTACCATTGTTAAAAGAAGAATTTGCTTGTGACAAACAATTTCTTCTTTTGTCACAATGATTTCAGAAATACTCCACATCAGGGTCAGAAATGTGTAATTGAATTTCATTATAATAGGTTATAGCATCATTGTGATGAAAAAAAGAGATCATCTTTGCACAAACACATTTTGCATTCCTAGTGAAAAATTACAGATTAAGGGGGTCCTGTGTGGCCGGATCCCGGGTTCGAACCCCAACGACACCTTTTGTATCGTGTGGGAATGACCTTTGGCACATCACACCTGAGCCCTAGCCTAGTACTGGTGGATCCAGGAAAGCCATTAAATAACTGAAAAATTGCATGGCATTAAACCCCTTACTTTACTATCCATTGGTACAAAATAATTCCTAATGAGTAATTGACTTCTTTTGTCACTACCATTTTGTACCCAATATCATAAGAGTTTGGGAGTTCCTAGTTTGACTTCTTTTGTCACTACTATTTTGTACCCAATATCGTAAGAGTTAGGGAGTACCTTGAGTTTGACAAGTGATGTTTGTTGCATGTCTTCTGCATTCGCTGGTGGCATTTTGTTGGCTCTAACGGTGGGTTTCGGGTAGTACCGGTGAATTTCACAGCCAAACTGATATCATATCAAGCATGTCAATTCATAACTAGGGTCTTTGATCTATCTTCTGGTTCTCCCAATAGTAGCAGACGATGGAAAATGCAGTAGACTTTATTTTTGAAAACCATTGCAACAAGTTTACGGAGTTGATTTTTTTAAAATTTTGCAAGTCTTTGTTTCAATGGTCTCTTGGATGATTTTTCAGTTATATATACATATTTCCAAGGATATCCCTTTCTCTCTATTAAATGTTTGATATGACATTGTCTGCAGTGAATAGCTTATAAAAGGTAGAGGATTGATTTTCTGGAAAATTTCTCAACCGTTTTCTTTTATTTTAATATACTTGTTTCAAAGCAAAATTTACCTAATATAAAACAAACCATGACTGAAATAAAAAGAGAAATTATTTGTTAAAAGTTGATACCAATGGTTTCTATTCAAACGCTTTCTTTCTCACCTGTTGTCTGCAGTTGTGGTCTTTCGTTCAATTTTGACAGGATGCAAAGTTTAATGAAAGGGTTGGTTTCCTGATTTTCTGGAAAATTGCCTAATGGCTTGTCAATGGCCTGCTAAGAAGCCTGGAGAGGTCTTTATATTCTTTTCATCTTGAAGTCCTGGACATTTCTTTTGTTATCTGCCAGAAGTAATTTTTGCCCATCTATGGATAATATTTGCCTTTAAAACATATACACTGTAAATTGTCTTATTTCAAAGCAGGTTTCTTTCACATTTGTTCATTATGTAAAAAACAGTACATCATTTCGAAGGGCAATGGAAGACTATAGTAAGTGCTTCACAAAGGTGAAAAGCACTTCACAAAGGTGAAGCACTTACTATAGTCCTCCATTGAACCTGCAATATGTAGTAATAAAACTTTCAATTAAGCTTTCATTTGTATGTTTTCAATTAACTTTCATTTGTACTCTTTCAATTAAACTTTCATTTGTACTCTTTCAATTAAACTTTCATTCATACTCTTTCAAATAAATCATTGAAAGCCCTTCATCTAAATCAGTGCAACATTCTTTGACCTGAAATTGGCTTTTCCAGTTGTAATGCTACCCCATATACCCAGAGTGCCTTGAAGGAAAAGCCATTAATGATTAATATCAAGTTGTAGGGGGTAGAGCACAGTGAAATCTCATGGCATAGAGAATGATTTAAAAATCGAAATAAGATAGCTTTCCATCTTTAGGTGTCAAAAATACACCCATCATCTGTATATCTATGTGTGCAGTGGATTTGGTTTGGGTGGCAGAGGTATACAATTTGTTCTTCTTATCAAAGAAAATAGTTCAGCTCTATTTTTTAACCAAATTTTCCAGATGATTTAGTATGAACCCCTGTTGTTGGGTGGGGAAGCGTAGTTTTTATGGTGTACTGGGTCTAACTACAGAACCATGAGAAATCGATTAACCTTAAATGCGTTTTCCTGTACCTGGAAATCTGCAGCAGACGACATTGAACAAATTCTTAAAAGAAACCTGCAATAGACAGATTTAAACTTTTTCATTTTATTACAAAGGAGTATTAGAACTTTTGGTCAAAGAATAAATATTTCAACCTTTGTAACAAAATGATAATTTGATGATGATGATCATAATGGTCTGTTTTAATTAATTAATAATGAATTAATAATTACACTATGCTTAAACTTAGTTGCTTCCTATCTGACAATTTAATCAGAAGCTCTGTGCTGTTTGGATAGAGATAAGTTGTAAAGCATGTCTATTATTTAAGGGAATAAGTGCCCAGCCTAAATCGAAAGCATCAGTGTAAAGAAAAATGTTCAATGTAAAGGTTGAAAACAAACCAAAAAAAACTGAAAAAAATGTTTTTTCCAAATAGGTAATAAACCTAACTTTATAAAATCTTTATTTTTTTTATATTTGGGTAAAGACTATTATGTAAATAGTAAGAATTAAGCAATTTATTCTTTTGCCACAGCGGTTTCTACAGTCTTCTGCAGAGAATGTGACAAAATTAAATAATTTATTATGGAGTTGCGAGTTCAATGACTTTGTCTCCTGTTTGGAGTGCGTGCCCTATGGAACTATTTATTTATTGAACAAACATCGTCCTATATATGTGTTTATCATTAACCTATAATCACAAACTAACGTCTTGGGTTCATCAGGTCCATGCTAGCTGAAATGTATTGGTTATTATTACAAATCAGTCCATGTTAGCAAAAGTGTCTCAAATATCAAGAAAGATCAGAGAGTATTTTTTATTTTTATTTAAAGATTTTGTAATTTCTATTGTCTTTTGATTGCTATTTAGTAAAACCTGAACTGTTATAGTCCTGGAACCAACTTCATGCTTATGCAAACAGGTTAGATCACAGGCCTGTCTCCAAATGAATTGGCAGCTGGCCTGTGATCATACCTGTTTGCTACTCTGAGTATCTTTTATAATCAAAATAAAGCAGATATTTAAGGTTTTGGAAAGCAGATGACACAAAAATCTACTTTTAGAAAATTACCCAGCATTCTAAGGGTAAATATTGTCAAATGTTAGTAGATTACATACACATTTCAATTTTAGAAAAAAAAGGTTGTAAGCCAACAATACATTGTACATATGACAATAAAAAATTTCAACTCCATACTGTTATTGACTAGGTAATTCATCACTCAAGAAGAGTCCCTGCACAAATGCCTAAACCACCAAAAACAGCACACATGCATCCATGCATCTTGCATTTTGTTATATTCCAATATTGAAACAAATTAATAACTTCTATATATAAGCCTTTTCAAAATACCTTTTAAGTTATCAAGTTATATCATAGTTTTTACATTCTAAAAGAAAATGGTATTCGTCTTCAATGGGATATTATGATTGAGTTGTTTACAAAATATCTACATTCTCGGTCTAGTGCTAAATGCCAGCTTTCTCATACAACAATTAAATCACATGTTGAAGACATAATGATTGGCTCATGTATTTTTTGTATACAGTATATGTGTTGAGAATATTAAGATAGGGGCATAATGATTTCCCCATATTTAAATGGGAATTGGTTGTTATTAAAATTATCTGCAAAACAAAACATCAATTATGAAATATTGAATGGTTTTTCTTTGAGATAAAAGTAAGTAATTATTATCGTGGGATGATAAGATTTTGACGCAGATATTTCAAGGCAATTTTTTGGCAAGTCACGGCACACCTACTTAATGATTATATAGTTTTTTCACCTTATTAACTTCTGTAAATATATGGTGTTTCTCCCTGTGAAATTAATCAAATCGCAGAAAAATTGAATTATATCTATTAGTAAGTACAGCCTTCCAATTAAACCCAGGAAATGTGAATGACTTCCCTTAATTACAGAAATGTTGGGGGGATTCATGTTTTTTCTCCTCTGTTTTTGTGTTCCATCAAATATTTGTATTTTGGGATTTCATTAGGTGTGAATATTTCCATGAACAAAAATAAAATGAGATAATTCCATATTAAAGACATAAAAAACTAATTTCAATTCAGCATTTTATTGCAATGATTGAAACATTTCATAACTGGAAAAGGATTAAAATGTCTCTGTTCAGAAATTAAAAAGCTTTTGTACCATGATTTTGGAAACAAAACCTGGAAATTCAAAATATTGTTAATCAGGTTTTGTAATTGTGATAAAAACTAAGGAAAGATATCTTCCAAACACATTATCACTTCTGATCAATGAAAAACACTGTTATCCACTGTATTTTACCAAGTGTACATGTTCTCTATAATAGTTTGTTTGGATCTCAAATAAGCATTACCATTTCAAGTATGTTACTCTTCTCTGAAATTCAAAGAGCATTTGAAAGTGCTACACAATCTATTCTCTACAAGTGGAATTGAAGCCATTGCTTGAAGAATTGAGTAGTTGCTTGTATGAAGCTTCCATTTACTGCAGAAAACAAATTAAAACAAGGAACTATTTAGTTAAGAGGCAAGGTTCTCATTTGATGGTAAAAAGTCTAATTTTTCATTTCTTCTCTTTTCAGAATGGTTGCTGTAGAGTGAACTCTTCACCCCCGGAGGAACAAAAACATGCAAATTGCCATGGTGACAAGCAACAGCCTTCGGGCATGAGTGGAACATCTCAAACTGTTTCAAAGACAACCATCAGCCATTGGTGGATCATGTATGTGACCTTGACATTGCTTCTGTGCTTTGGTCTTATTGTGGTTACCCTCGGTTACAGGGAAAAGCATGATGGCAGTCCCACAACAACTCTAAAAGTGAAGATTCCAAAAGAAACTCATATTCGTAAGTTTTGATTCATTTTGATTAATTTTTACTCAATTCTCAATCTTAACATGTAGTGCCATAGATACTTGTATGCAAGGTTAAAATAAATGCCCCTTTTAATGCAGTTAAAGTCGTCTAAAGTCATTAATAGTACATGTATCAATGTATTTATGCAGAAATGGGTACGTATATCACTTTGACATAAGAAATGATCCCTTATTACCAACATACATATGCAACTTCTCCTTTTCATCATACCTGTCACAATAGTGCTTTAAAGGTGCTTGTCCACAGATTTAAGGAAAGTTGAATATTAAAATATTATATCTTTAAAACTTACCAACAGTCTGCTTTAGTATGAAAATATATACTGGAACTTTCTGAACAAGTGGCGTCAGTATTGAGTTGTTAGTTTCCTTATCTACCACGGTTCTGTCTCCTCTTACCATGATTTCTTAAAACCAGATTGAATGGACATTTTTCATGTGATAGAAATGGTTTTTTGGAGGTTTCCTGTCAATTCTTTGAATTTTTATCTGTCTAAGTAGGCAGTTGGGGAGGATATTCTTCACTGCTACCGTTATACATAGTGAGCAGTTTTGTTGTGGCGCATGTCAATGATTGTAGAAAAATGGTTAGTTTTGTTGTCAGATTGACAAGAAAGTGACGAAAAACCTATTTTAAAAAGGTTGGCTAGCAGCTTGGAGATCCTGTCGGTGTTTTGATTTCTGACAAGTTCCATCAGCAAAGCATCATGGTCTATGAAGCAAATCTGTCGAGCTGTCAACATGTCCTACCACTTCTTACCAATCAAAAACGCTAATCTCTTCAATTCACCATAGCCCACTGCTAAACTGATGCCTCAATGTGGAATTTTTATGGCTTGGCTAAAACTTAAGCATTAGTTGACCACATTTTCCCAACAAACGACAGATATTTATTGGGCCTCTGTGGACTAGTGGTTATAGTACAGAGCTTGACATCACATTACCCCTCTGTGTTTGGGTTCAAATCTTGGTGACAGCATTTGGAATGCCTATGGTTCTACCCCGGCTTGACCAGTCTTTATTGGTAGATAGATATGGGTTCTTCCCCAATCATTAAGATTTGGGCACCACAAGGTAACTGAAATAATGTTGTTGTGTTATAAAACCCATTTAGATGAGTAAATAAACAATGATTCTTTACAAGATGAGAGGATTACAGTTGGCACAATCTTTTTGTCACAGATATTGGGTGTCTTGTTGTGTTGCCAAATTGTAAAGATTGTTAACTTGTAACCTTGGGGCCCTGAATCTAAGCACCACTTTAATTTGCCCCTGGTAATTGGGGAGTGTCCTTTAATTGGCATTGCACTTCTTAGCCCTAACCTAGTACTAGGGAATCAAAGAAAATTAAGTTATATAAAACACATAAATTGTTGACCCAGCATTTAATCCTATGATGCAAAAGAAAAAATGTCGCTGTGGTTTTTGAGGTTTTCTGCAGCAAATGTACGTGCATAGCTGAGTAATAAACAAAAAACATGGTCGTAACTTTGGTTAGTCTGCTTAACATATTTTCTTCACATTCAACAGGTGATTGTTATTGCTGGTGTTTACTAGAACCCTGTTTATGTTTGTTCAGCATTCATCTTAAAATTATGAGAATTTTTATGAGGGCAACTTTTCTTGGCTGCCTTTTTCAGAAGGGTGGTGGTTCTTCGCAAATAAATACAGGGAATTTTGTTAACACCTCACTCCATTGTTCTTTCTTTGTTTGACACATTTACTGCAGATGCCTCAGAAAACCAGTATGACAAAAAGTATATATTCCTCCAAAAGAGCAGTCTATTCTTTTGTCATAAACTTTTCTTTTCAATGTATCAAGAAGATGTATATTTTTCTTGCAATTTTTTTGTCTTCTGCTGTTGCCTTCAATTTGGACCAGTCACTCAAGTCGCAATGAGGGAAGAGAGTGCCAAACAGTTCCAAACCATGATCTTTCCCAGCAACAGGATAAATAATCTTTCATCATAATTCCCCTGTGCTGATTTATGATTTATTTCAAGATGTGGTGAGATAACAGAACAAGTGTATTATCGCATGCCTCTTGCATCTTCGATATAAATCTTTGCCCTCTCTCCAGACGTCTCACTTTCTCTCCCCATCATAAAGTATTTAACATTTATGCACTAAGGAATACCAAATTTTCCTTTAGCCACACTGTTTTTAGATGCCATCTACAGAAGCATTTGGTTCATGCCTTCATGTCGGAATTGTCCATTTGACTATTTATCCACAAAGATGTTTGTTGGATGTTTATTTTTTTACAATAAGAGCTTTAGGTGACCAGTTGACAAATTATCGACCCAGATGTTTGTCGAAGTTTTTTTCCACAATTTTGATAACAATATCCTTATGCACACATGCACTTGTTTGTTGGTGGTTTATATCAGTTTTATCAGCTAATCTGTTTTGAATATACCTATTTAGCTGATTTTGTTACTGGTCCGAACTAAATGAAACTGTATATGAACACCATAAAGTATAAAAGTAACATTTTCTACTTGATATTGGTATTGGTTTGAATCTTTTGTAACAAAAGAAAAAGAATTCTCACCATAGGTACTCTACAGCAGTTCCATTCAGATGAATACATTTAAAGGACTCAATACTTGATATGATCCTGTTATTGCTCCTCATACGAAATATTCAAGAAATCAAATTGACATATTAAGAGAGAATGCTTGTTTTGGTGCTTTCCTCTTGATTTCACATTGAAAGAAAAGAAGAATGCTATTTTTCATACTAATAGTTGTTATCGTTATCTGCAGTTGCTTTGAATTTTGACAAGACAAATTATCTCACAGGCTAGGCTCTTTATCATTCCTTGTCTCTTTCTGATGGAAAATCCAGATGGTTTTTGTGCACTATGGATACTGCACACAGCTTTTGTTATGTTTTGGGTTGTCAAATTTTCCTGGCAGAAGATCAGTAAGTATGCGTCATGTGTCTGATGACAGTCTTAGCAAGCATCAGTTATGGGTCCAAATTATGATATATGAAACATTTGAATGGACAGAACTTGTGAATGTATGAAAATAAATCTTGATATGAACCTTACCTATTTGACAGTATTTGATATAATTTTATATTGTTGAGGAATTTCATCATCACCATCCTATCATATCGGTGGTTTTATGTCCATTTTGTATAAGCAAATTTAGGCTACTCACAGGACTAGACCTCAGTTTAAGTCTCTTCCAAAGGACTGGTGAGGCAAGAAATACTAGAAAGATCTCTGAAATTTGCATCCCCTTTTTCTGCATTTGTTTATCTATGCATTGAAAGAAAGCTCTTAATATGACTTTTCATTTGAAATATGGATGGTGTTTTAAATATTGGATAAGCATGAAGTACATTTGTATTTCGTCAAACAATACTAAAAAAAAGATATGTTGGATAAAGAATTGGACCTATCTTGACATTTTTCTTCTTCAATCTAACTGTTTGCTGTTGATTTTAAAGCATTGCAATCTGTAAACATAATGCCCCCCATCCTAAAAATCATCTAAAAATGAAACCAACATAGCTGGAAAATTTTTAGGATTATAAAAACAACGTTGTACCTATATGTAATATTTCACTATCACCAAAGAATCTCAAGATTTGAGTTTCAACAACAAAAAAATTTACAAGGTCAAGGAATGCATTAATTGAAAAAACACATTTTAGATAAATGAGGATTGCAAAATTACTTTGAGGGTTCAATGAATTACTATGCTTCATAAACATGAAGCACTTACTTTAGTATTGCACTTAACCCTTGACTTGTGGTAGGTCCTTCCATTGACCTGGCACAATGTTGCTGCAAAAATGTCTTGGATGGGTGAATTATCGTGTTCGATGAAATTGGTTACCCATTATTGAATGAATTCTTTTAAAACAGATATGATCTTAGGAGACTATAGAGACAACTTTTGTAAAAGGAAAAGATGTTTGAATTCAACATAATTTGGGTTCAGTGACAAACTAAAATAAGTTTTTCACATATTGTAGACTTTAGATGATCCAAGGGGAAAAGGGATAGACTTTGATAAATACTTTGTTGATCCCCAAATTGACAGTTCTAAATGACAGTTCTAAATACTGATATTTCTTCTGCCTAGAAAGAAAAGCTGCTTATAACCTTTCTCTAATACACATTGTTCAAGATTTGTTTAGACCACCAAAAGTATGGACCAACAGTGGAAAAGGCAATGGAAAAAGCTAAACTCATAACAATGTTGCAAATGCATTGTTCAATGAATATTTGATATAATTGTGGCACAAGAACAATTTGCTCATCTGTAGCAAATTCATCTTGTGCCACAGTTATTTCAAAAGTTATCTGCTGTCTGCTTATATGTCTGGCTGAGAAAAAGCAACATCTTGTGAAAATTCTTCTTTCCCCACAATCTTTACTAAAGCTATCTGCTGTCTGCAATTACATCATGTTGAGAGACAGGAACATTTTGTGCAAGTTATTCCTTTGCCACAATATTTACAAAAGATATTGGCCGTCAGATCAGTATATGGCTGACCAAGAGAAAGGATGATATCAACGTCAGACTGCTAATCACTTGTCAGATATTGCGTAATCTCTTCCTCACAATGCCTCGGAGTTGTGTTATATGTCTTTGGGTACTTAAGCTTTTTATCCTCAGCTCGTTTCTTTTGCCTTCAGACATTTTCAATTTACTTTGTGAATTTTTATCAATCATGAGTTTTAGGAATTATAAGAATGGCATAGAAGTAAGAATTCATAGGAACTAAAGGAGCATTGGCTAGTAACATATTAGTAATTTCTTCTTTGTTTCCTATCAACATTTTTGATGATAATGTTATTTTTCTCACTTCAAAATTGTTGCTTTTGCTTTCAATTTTGAATAGTCACACAATCCCATATGAGTGAATGAGTTCCAATGCTACAAAACGTCTTTCTCTTCTCCTTGTTATAAATGAATGGATATCAATAGAGAATATGTGGCATGTATTTTCTTTCATTTTTGGAAGGTTACTGAAGTCTTTTGGACATACATGTAATGAATTTCATCCTTAATTAAGGTGACATTGAGGATGAATGTCATTTTATTTGCAAATGTAGCTACTATGAAGATATTAGATCCATAAAAATTGACAGTTACTATCGCACTCGGCCGAATATGTGTAAATTTCTACAGTTAATAACATCAACAAAAAGGGAGACATTGAAATCCCTATCTATTTATATCTATTTGGCACTTGAACGCAGAAAACTCGTTTTTTTAAATTTGACCATTATAAATATCATATACTGTCATTACTGTTAATTATTGTGAAAGATGTACAAGAGCTACCTTCTAATCCAGATGTTTTTGTGATTCTAAGTTGATATGTGTTGGTGATATATTGTAGTAAGCAATATAATTTGTAAAATACGTTCCTTGTATCCGTGTTGAAATGTATGTATGTTTATGTTTAAATGTATTTGTTTGCATGACGAGATATGTTTGTACGTATAAGTCATTAAAATTCTCTTCTATTCTATTCCTATTCTTTCACGTGAGATTTTGTGACAGGTCCAATTTGCAAACAATTGCAAACAACAATTAGACAATATGAAAAAGATTTTTTTTTCTTTCTTTTAAATTTTGTTGGAACCATTATGATGAAATGGAGGAATTCATCTTCACGAGCAGTTCTTACTCCTTTTATCCCAGTGGCTTCTTAATCATTATGCCTTGACTGTGGAACGCTGTGTTCTTATAAAGGAATATGGTATGGTTGAAAGGCATCCATCTTATTTCCTTGTCAAGCAAATGCTTGTCCTCAGAGAGTAGAGTGTTGACCCTAAATTATGTCTTTTTTCCAAGTCCATGGGGATCTCTGAATGTGACAAACTGATGCTGTAACTTATGAAAAAGGACAGGTTCCAGAAAAGGGATATTAGTGGGCCTTTTCCAATATTTATATGTGTTTTAACCCTCATAGTGCTGGAACCAACTTCATGGATATGCAAACAGGTTGGATCACAGGCCAGCTGCCAAGTACATTGGCAGCTGGCCTGTGATCAAACCTGTTAGCTACCCTAAGGGTTAACAATAACTTGTCCTCTTGAAAAACATTCCATTTAGATAAATTTATCATTCCAGAATTTCCTCTTTATTTCAGGACATATTCGTTCCTTCTCCCAAGAGCCGAACCTGAAAGACGTTCAGATGGGCAAGGATGGCCAATCACCATTCATCACTCGACTTCAAGTACTTGGTAAGTAACAGTGATAACATACATCATACTCTGTTCTCTTTGTAGCACAACCACCAAACTCATAAAGGGACTCGGAGATTTGTGCTCTGGGAGTAATAATGTTAAAAATACAATTTGTACTATCATTGTCACTAAATCAAATACCATTTTTGGTATCTTTACTTGAAAGTTGCTGATTTATTTTTGTTGTTGCAAATTCATTGGTTGAAGATGTTTGCTTTATTTTCTTGTAAACTGCAGACCCTCTGCTGCAAATGTCACATGACTAGAAATGTGACAGATCATTTTTTCCTATTCGCTAATTTCTATTGGTATATATAGTTGTTAATCCTCTGCAAATTTCATAAAGTACAGAGAAAATAATTTCAATCATTTTCTCCTCATATCTGAGACAATTGCTAATTTTGTATTGGCAGCAGTTGTCAGGGAAACGTCCCTATTATTACGAACATGTCATCGGAATTTCTGAGTTAATTCGAATAATGATCACGAGACTTTAATATACCTATCATTGGTGACAACACCATAGCTGATTTCTGGATTGTTTATGACATAATAACCTTACGCTTCGTTCAGTATGTCATTGATAGTGTTCGATGCATGACTATTATAAGTCCTTCATGTTTGTGCAGGACTTACTATAGTCTTGCTTTGAAACCTTGATGTGTATCACAGATCTTTTATATAGCGGGGAAAACTTTGAAGGATGAATAAGATTTTACCAATCATCAAAGGAAAAGGAAAGTAGGAATTTATCAGCAATAACGGCTCTTATTGTGTATCAATGGTCTTTAGATAACTGTGTTTATTGGTGCTTTTTAACAGATGTGAGGGAATTTGGAAGCTAAACATTCATTTCTTAAACACTGCACAACAGCTGTCCTGTTATATGATACATATAAAAAAGTAGCCATCAAAAGCAAAATTAGATTACTTTGAATCTTTAAAGTGTGTATACAGTGGATTATGTATTTTAATCCACTTGACATCGCTATTAAGATCTACTGCATATATAAACTATACACACATGTACTTAGACTCTTCCTGAATTAACTTTGAGTTCAACAATCTACTTTCAATTGTATATCAAAAAACGTACAAAAACTGTATTGTTTCAAGGACATTTCAATTTGACATTCAAGTTTTCTCATTCGTGAACAAAGACTTTTAAACGCTTTTGCTAGCAACTCTTGATAGATTTCTCTGTTCTCCATAATTTTTCTGTCATAGAAATAACAAGACGCAATTAGAAGTCTGTACTAAATTGGAATCGTAACCAGATAATTCTTGATAGACTACATTGATATTGATAACTTATATGGTGCCAAAACATTCATGATACAAAACCATAGGTTCTGTGTCTATTTTGTTTGTAACTCGCCCAACAAAATATATGTCAGGGCATTGCCTTGAAGTCATCTGGTCTTTAATCTACCATTCTCTGTAAAAGGTTATTTTATTATAGTGTCACCCCTATTGAAAGGGCCAGCCAGTTTTGGCTTATGAGACACTATTAGTCATTAATCATTAATTTAACTAGCTCTCTGCTCACGAACCAACCATTTCGGAACAAGTCCCACAAGCAATGTTTTGACCAATGCCCCCCCATGGGGCTCGAACCATCAACCTCCTTGTCCAGATGTGGATGCCTTTACCACTAGGCGGCATTGAAGGATTAGTAAAGTCTGCTTTCCGAGAGTATGATAGGATAAGCTATTAAAAAAAGTGTTTTGTTCTCTTGTTTCAACAAAACATGCTTTCCCCCAATTTTGACACATTTTCAATTATCTTCTGCAAACTACTGGGTACTATAATTTGTTGCTAAATTTAATGCTTCATAACAAGTTGATGAGGACGCGATTATTAAAATGTCAATGTTTGATTTATAGATTACAGAGAAAATCAATGCACAATCATTAATTAGGATCGTCAATCATAATTAACTTCTCTTTATAAATCACTCATTTTACAAAATATTATCGTCACCAAATATCTGATGATTATGGGATCCATACAAATTGAGGGAAAGAGACTGACTAAAGGATAATCAAACTTACTCCACACGTTTGGGAAATATTGAGAAAATTTTGGAATGGACAATAAATCCCGTCACGTCAAACTTTCAAACCATTCATTTAATGGGGGTCATGTGACGAAAGGTTTGTCGCAACTTTGAACACCTATATTTCCATTATTACAGCAGTAAAATATCAAATGATCATCGCTCACAGTTGTAAATATATCATTTTACAATAAATCTATACACAAAACGTGTAGGTAGACCGCATATTAACTTTGTAAGAACAGTTTGATTAACAATCGGTGACCATTTTCTGTTTGCTCCCCTTTCGTTGAAATAAAGTCTACAGAAATTCTGAAGGTCCAAATCATTGCCAGTGAAATATGTTGGTAATAACATTCTTGAAATCCCAGAAACACCTAATTAAGTCTTCCTTATTGAATTACTTTGCCCAATTACATTAAGCTAACTTTACTATGGTGACTGTCCCCATTCATTTCATTTCTCCATACATGGTCCTTTTATACACCTGCAGCTCACACCTTACCCAGAGGTCTTGCTGGGTCCAGTGGTAAACCCTTAGAATGCTGGGTAATTTTCTAGAAGTAGGTTTTTGTTTTGTCTGCTTTTCTAAACCTTAAATATCTGCTGAATTTTGTTGAGGAAAATTACTCAGAGTAGCAAACAGGTCAGATCACAGACTTGCTGCCAATTCACTTGGCGGCTGGCCTGGATCTGACCTGTTTGCATAAGCATGAAGTGGTTCAAACATTATAAGTGTTGACTAGTAACCCAGGGGTCTGGGGTTTCCGTTGTCACCAAAGCTGTTGGTTTCATGGGGATTTCCTTTTGCTAGACATTTAATTAAGAGCCATTTAAGAGCCATGTACCAATCTTTCCTGGAAAACCGCCATGTAGCTCAGAAAGCTTTTTTTGACACATTTTAAACTGTAACTTTGTTGACAAAAATTTAAACCCAGTTTTAAAAAAAAAAATTATTATCAACTTATCTTTTAACATAAGATTACCTTGTTAGAGAATTAGAATTGTGAACAAGGTCATCAAAACACTGAACTCAATTTATAACCCCCTCATAGGAACTAAAGTGATGAATCGAATTTGAAAGCTGTGACAGAAGATTAAAGAGGATTAGTTAAAAGTGTCATCAGAGGGAAATTTCCATTTCAGATCTAGCTTAATTAATTGACGTAGGAGAAATAAACTAACTTGGGCCAGTTCTTGTATTGTATAAAGGATTTAAGAGACCAGTTATCTGTAAATGAGGTATTATGTTTTCTTTATAAAGGATCATGAACTTAATGAGCAAGATGTCTTCATTCCAATTTATTTTTGTATGATTGCAAAGAAAAACTACACTAAGATAGTTGTCTGAAGGATTTTGCTGGGTTTTCGATTGCAATGGCATCTTTGGTATTTTTGTGGGATACCACTGAATGAAAATAGAGCAAACAATTAATTGCCTATAATGAGCATATCATAAGGGTTAGGTTGAATGTCATGTGTTCCAAAGGCTACTCCTAGTGCTTTCAAACAAGTCTAGTCTCTTCAATCAAACTGTCAACCAACCTTTCATCTTTTGGGTGGCCACTTCTGATAGATTAACATGTGAATAATTTGCATTTTTACTCTCTTAATCTCAGCATCTTACCCTTGATATTCAATGTTACATGTTACATTGCGTCTCACTGAAAAGGACTGGTGTGACATGACATATCTATTTATTATCATTCACTCATTACAAATTATTATCCCTATTCTTAGATTATCCAATTATCATTACTTTCCATTGAATAGATTACAAATCTATATATTTTCATTGAATTTCATTCATTGCAAATTCCTATAATTATTTTCTTAAACCTTACACATTTTAACCTGTAAACAATTTTAATGTACTTTTCTCTACATCATTATTATGAGCATTAAATGACTATAGCTGTTGATGCGCCTAAAACCCCAATTCATTCACTTATTTTAAACATGTGCTAAGTGATGTTTATGCACAAAGTATAAGAATAGATATGCATCAGTTATGCAGGATATAAAGAGATAAAGTGTATGACAATTTGGTTATTGTGCTTTAAGTTGTTATTTTGAGAAAAATTATAGAATTGTTGAAAAAAAAGAAGGCAATCCTTTAATAGGGGAAGGTGATAATTATTGAACAATTTCTTCTTTTTCAACAATGTCTTTAAAAGTCAGACTTTACCCATATAACTTCCATATAACTTGTTCATACAAATTCTTGTTTTTTACTAGAGATTCATAGAAGGAAGCATTTATTCACAGATATAATTGAATCTTTTCCGTCAGTGGCACTTGTTTTCAATTTGCAAAACACACTACATTCCATTCGATTTTTGAACGTACCGAAAAGATTAGATTTTGCTGAATTGATAAAGTATTCAAATATTGCCAATCTAGATTGGCTCACAAGCCAAGTCAATTTGCGGGTTTTGTGCAAGCTTATAGTATGTCATTCCCATAAGAGAGGGACTCACTTTAGTCTTGCATTGAACCCATGAATTGTTAGAAATGAATTTTCAAATTCATTTTGAATGCAAATTCCGAAAATGAAGTGTGGTTTATAGCCAAATTGAATAAAACCTTGGAGATGCATCAATAAGAGACTTGAAATCTAGTTTGTTACATCACTGGATAAAATTTTTGCTCAGAAATGGTGTGTCAGTCTCAGGTATGGCAGCGAACTCCTCGCAGTAATCCCACCTTACTTACGCTGCATTGATCACTGCCACCACAAGATTTTCATCCAGATTTGGATCAATTTTTCAAGTTTTTACCTGATGTAGTTGTTCATTAAGTAATAATGTCTTCTTGTTTTAATTTCTAAACAGAGCTTTTGTTGTTTTTACAAACAAAGCACGAATGGGTGATCTTTTGGGGTGTCGCCACCATCTATTGCACAAAGGTTCATAATTTTATGTCTACATTTATGAAATTGTCATAACTCTCAAAAAAGTCAAGAATCTCTAAGGTAACCTTGCTTTTTTTGGTTCAAAGAAAATGAGACGGGCATTTAAAAGTATTACAAAGATTTCACAAGTAAGACTCATGTTCCTTTCAAATCTAAGTTTGAGCTCTTCTAAGATACACTTTTCCTCTTTATGTTGAATTCTCTTTTTTTTGTTGTTCTTTTATCACTTAAAGTTTAATCTTATTTATTTTACATCAATTGTTACAGAAGCTTATTGATTTCACTCGCAATAACTACTTCCTAGATACTACACCAGTACATGTACTTGGATTGAAGTTAACAAGGAACTTTTGTTAGACAGGCCCCTTTTCTTCTCGGATCAAATTTGGATTCTTATAATGTCTGATGGAAATCACAAATCTTGTTACAACTATTCAGCCTTAGAAATTGTGTTATCTTTTAGCAGACTGGGATATGTCATGAGAATGCATAGGGAGTTATAAAGTTTTTGTTAACCAAATACTTCATGTTTTCTTGTTTTGATGCATATTTATCAGACGAATTTATTACACACATAGCAGAAAGCTTGAAAAGTCACTGTAATAGTAGGAGAAGTTGCTTGTCTCAAGTTTTTGTTACCAAATATATTCATGTCTTCTTGTTTTGATGTGCATTTTCAGAAGATTTTATTACGTGCATACCAGAATGCTCGAAAAGACACTGTAAAAGAAACGAGCAGTATAAGCAAGTTTTTGTAACCAATTTTTTCTTGAAACAAGCAATTTCTCCTTCTGTCACAGTGTCTTCAACTGTATGCCACTAAATGAACTACCTTGGGGTAAATGTTTTTTATTTTGATATATCAATGAAAACTGTTTGTTGATGAGATGTAAAAACAACTTTTAAAAGAGAAAAAAAACCAGTTTGTTAAAACATGTGCTTGTAAAAACTCAAGCAAACAGATTAACGAATCAATGTTACATTCAACGCTTTTGTGCCTGGCCTCATTTTTGTTTAAATTTGAAAAAAATAGCACTTAGGTATGTATCTGTGCTAACCCTTATAGTGCTGGAACCGACTTCATTCTTAGGCAAACAGGTTAGATCAAGACCAGCCGCAAAGGAAAACAAACTTTTAGCCCTTAGTTTGCTGGGTAGTTTTCTAAAAATGAATTTGTTAACTCTCATTACTGTATTAGAAATGCTATTGAATGTGCATATAGCATATAAAAAGGTTTGTGACATTCTATAGATAGACTCATTACAGAAAACAATCCCACCCATTGTTTATTAAGCCTCAATCAATCTATTGATTGTAATACAATAACAAACAACCAAATGAGGCATTAGTTGTCTATCAGAAAGTCTTATTGTACTTGATATTTCATCCAATCTGTTCTAGGCAAATGCGTATCTGAACAGGATATGAATCTGGAAGGGAATTGTTCTCTATGTAGATAGACCAATTGGCTTCGTCAGTTATCCTTCCCCCATGGGTAAAATGTTATCCAATCATGTGATTCTGCACCAGCCGAATTAATGACTGAAACAATAAAAGTTTTATTGGGTTTTCTTTACAAGTGTCTCTGTTGAACTAAATGATTGTATCTTCTTCATCAGGGGTCCTTCATGGCCCAGTGGTTACGGTGGTGGACTTAGAAGTTGGGATCCCGGGTTCGAGCCCCACTGACACATCTGGTTTTGTGGGAGTGACCTTTGGCAAGTCCTTTAGATCCCCAGCCTAGTAATGGTGGATCCAGAAAAGCTGTTACATAACTGAAAAATTGTTGATACGACGTTAAACACCAAACAAACTTCTTCATCAGATATATTTTGGTTAAGTAGGGGGTATTCATTCCTAATTATAGTCTTAGGAGGTTTAAAGGCTTACGTGACTTTCTCACAGATTGAGATTTTGATTTTCTTTTTTAAATGACTTCTGCATAGAAAATTGTCATAAAAATCTATCTTGTTGAATGAAACAAGATTATTGATATAACACTCAAGCCATTCAACATTTGATTGTCTTAGAACACAATGTGTGGGGATCTATTCTAATTTGTGAGAAGCTATCCTCCTAGATGACTGGTTCCAGATTCTCATGTCAATTGTTAGCATCCCAGAAGATTTTTTTATTTGACTGGGAGCGGATTTATGTGTCAATTGTTGTGCTCCGTAATAGACTTCCAAGCTTATAGACAACATGACACATTGATTCTTGATGTGGTTTAATTCTCGATAAATCCCCAACCATTTACAAACAGATACATTCACACAGTTGTGAACAGGAATAGAATGAATTTTTTGTCTCTCTTTCTTAACCCTTTCCCAAACAACAACTTTTGGACTGTCCCAAATTGAAAGAGTTTGCTGACAAAATTTCAAAATGTGATGAAATTGAAAAATATTTTTCAGATAGAGCAGAAAACCTTGTTGGAAAAGGAAAAATTGCTTGTTATGAGCAATTTCTCCTTTTCCCACAAGGTTTTCTAAAGTTGTCTGCAACAAAGAAATCATATGTCGTTATTTTTTGGGAAAGGGTTAAAATGACTATCTCACATATTGGGATTTTAACTTATCAACAAAAATTGTCTTCTACCAATTGAATGGCAACATAGATTTTGAAAGAAACATAGGACTAGTTTACTGACAGTGTTTAGATGAGAGGCACTCTTTCGAAACTTTTTTAATTCGTCGCTTCACCCTCAATTTCTCCCGACTGACTTACAGAATGCTGATGGTTCTACCCGCCTTAACCAGCCCTTATGGGCAGTTGAGTATGGGGTCTTCCTCCATCATTAAGAGTTGGGCATCGCTACATAACTGAAATAATGTGTATGTGACGTAAAACCCATATAAATACATGTATAAATAAATATAACCCTCAATTGTTGAGAAGATTCCGATGAATACCAACAATATAGGATTTACTGTTTTGTAAGACTTAACCCTTAGAATACTTGGTAATCGTCTTAAAATAGATTTTTGTGTTGTCTGCTTTCTAAAACCTTATATATCTGCTTAATTTTGTTAAGGAGAGATATCCAGAGTAGCAAACAGGTTAGATCACATCCTGTCACTTATTTACTTGGTGGGTGGCCTCGATCTAACCTGATTGCATAAGCATGAAGTCTGTTCTAGCACTACAAGACCTAATGTCCAAGACTCAAATTTGTTTCATATCTTGACTACTGACCTAGAGGCATTAATTCTGTGCTGGTTTGTTTCCTGAAATGGCTAACATTTCTTTGTTTAATGAAGCCAATACGACATGATCAATTTATGTCACAAAGTCAAACAAGCTTAAATTAGTGAAAAGGTGTCTTGGTTAAAATGTTTTCCTAATTGGTAAGGATAGGGATTTGCTTTTGGGTAGTGGCTAGTGTCTGGGATTTGTTGGCTACAATATAGGACAGTGTTAGAGCATTGGCTTCTGGTACCGAGGGTCCCAGGTTAGATTCTGTTAAAAATGCCTGGACTGACCAAAAAAATGTGAAAGAACTGGCCATGTATTTAGGAAGCAATCATTGAGAATTAATCTAATAAGCTTCAAGTTTCTGTAACAATCAATTTAGAATAATTAAGTTGAAATCTGAACTTACTGTCAGGGATTTACAACAAGATTACCCTGGCTAAGATTCCCAGTAGTGCCCAATTCGAGGGTTCAATGCAATACTATAGTAAGTGCTTCATATTTATGAAGCACTTACTATAGTCTTGCATTGAACCCTTGAATTGTTCATCCTAAATTGTGCCCTTGGATAAGAGGCTCTTTCCAGGCATAAAATTGATAGATTCTGAAAATGGTGTTAAACCCTTTTCATACAACAAAAGATCATTGGAGTGCAAAAACCCTTACTGTAGTCAAACTTATTTGGTGCAAATTGGGAAATATCATGTTATCTTTGTGCAGGGCAATATCTCCTCAGAAATCATAAAAGCAATCATTGCCTAAAATCATTTTGACCATGCTTGAATACATTTTGAACAGTTGTTCAGTTGGATTAGAATGACAGATTAATAAATGATTAAGGGTAACCTTCCAGTGCCATCTTCGGAATTATTGCTTTGCCAAAGGACACAGTACAAAAAGATATTGGCTGTAAACAAGGATCAAACTTTGCAAAACCAGTCACTCAATCCTGACACAGGGATTTGTAGTTAGGACTCTTTGGGGGTAATGGCTATTCATATAATGGCTATTCATATATAGCCATTACTCCCAAAGAACCCTTAATAGAATCTCTGTGACTCCTAACACTTACTATTTCTGCAGGAAACCCCTGATTCTAAAGAAAACAGTCTTCATAGCTGTAAATTGAGATATCCCTGTGTACATGTATACAATTAAAGATATGATTATTTTCTACAAATGTTTTGTCATTTCAGATTTGTCCCCGGAATGTCGAGGTAACTTGACGACGTGTAGAGTGCATGCCCTTTGTGACTCGACAAACGGGAACGGAGAAGTGGTCTGTCGATGCAGTCGAGGGTACTACCTTAAGGATATGACCTGTTTACGTAAGTTGACTTGTTTGATGTAAGTTTATCATTTGATAGTTAACTTATTTGTGCGAACAAAGTTATATGGTTATGAATTCATTAATTGTTTAGCTTCATTGATATTCTTACATTGCTTCATTACATGGCCCTTCTCCATGTGGGTTTAAGTTCCTGTGGTGGCATTTTGATTCTCATGAGTGGTAGTTTCTCAGTTGATTTACACAATGTCAACAAATATACCTGTCTTGAATCGCTATTACATAAGCAATCATGTTTGGGGTCTTCCTCCATTGTTTTGAGTTGGGCATCGCAGAATGTTGATGCAGTGTGAACCCTTGTATACAATGAATAAACATGCTTAAACAGTATATCAGTTATATTGCATTATCTTGTGCATATCGGTCATAGTTGGACCAAATGGTAACTGCCTATCAGGCCTGGCCAAGCCAGATAAAATCACCAGGGTAGCGTTTTACTAAACAGTTTACGCTTAAGATTTACGTAAGTCTAAAATAACAAGTCCTCTTATTTCAATATTGGGCAAAGCAATATTGCAAAGTAACACATCATTGGAAGCGTCTCTCCGAGACGCTTCCAATGACGTGTCACATTGCAATATTGTACTTTCAATGAAGATACTATCCATGTGTATCAGTTATGACTTAAGCAAATATTTTCCGTAAGTTGTTTAGTAAAACGGTACCCAGCACTCAATCAGCACTCAATCAGTCATGATAGTCCAGGGTTCCCGTCCTATGAGTAGCCTGAATTGGCTAATACAAAATCGACTGAAAACCACAGAGATAAATACATTATGATAAAAATACCTTCAACAGGATTTGAACCCATACAGAGAGATGACCATCAGATTTCAAGTTCTGTACTCTAACAACTTAACTATGTTGATGTGTCATGTAGGGGCATATGCACATGCTGAACATCATTTTCAAAAGTGATAAAATAAACATTGCCAAAAATGCTGTCAATCACAAAGTTTGAATTATGCATTGCCCTAAATCTCCATATAAACGCCAAATCTCACAATTTTCACTTCTGCTTAAAAAAAAATGAGGGAACACCCCCTCCCGCACCATCAACTGTTTGTGCATAACATTGATTGGAGGCTTGCTACGCCTCTGTAGAGAATAATTGGTCAGCCTTGCCCAAAATGTAATCCAAGTTGGACTAACTCCCCACTGATTGCTATTTAGGCTAAGACCGTGTGCTTTGTTTTCACATGGAGCATATTTTTATTGTTATGGATCTAAATTTCATTTTCCATTACTGCCAATAATGGTAGATCTGTGTGGTCCTCTGAGAATGATTATAACGTCAGATGTTTTATTACAGTAGGGAACAATTTCCAACTTTCCGGAAGGTTATTCATGTTTCCTCTCTAAAATCAGATAACCTAGAAATAAACATTAGAATGGAAGACAGTTATCCTTATTCCATCAAATGTTTCTATACTGTTAAAATCTTGTTTTAAGCAACCATAGTAACAGGAGATGGAATTGTTGTTTGTAAGACAACTAGCGGCTTATTATGCAAGTCACTCATTTAGAAAGCTCAAGTAGGCTTCATTTCTTTTTCTTTTTTATAGGAGACAATAGTAGAAAGTTGTTTCTATTCTTTGATTGTATGCCTTTGATAGTTAGCTTCATGTTTCAGCTTTGCAGTTACGTATTACTACCAACCTTTGATTTCTAGGCTTGGATTTTCCATGATTTGACAAAATTTGTATAAATCACAATTTGTGTATTTTCAGCCTGTAGTACGTCATGTGACGATGGTTTTTATATGACCCAACAATGCACCATAGACCAGGATGTTGTTTGCAAACGTAAGTTTTACATTTTATTAATCAAGAGGTTATTTTGTGAAAAGGACATTTCATCCAATAATGTCAAACAACTAGACAAATGTGAATGAAATCTATCATATATCATATCATTTGCATTCCTTCTTTTTGTTTTTGACGGTGTTAGTCCCTTCAGCGCCATAGGCAAGTTTTCTCGACATTGAAATGACAGTTGTTCAGGGGCTGGAAAAATGACAGTTGTTCAGGGGCTGGAGAAATGACAGTTGTTCAGGGGTTGGAGAAATGACAGTTGTTCAGGGGCTGGAGAAATGACTGTTGTTCAGGGGCTGGAGAAATGACAGTTGTTCAGGGGCTGGAGAAATGACAGTTGTTCATGGGCTGGAAAAATGACAGTTGTTCAGGGGCTGGAGAAATGACTGTTGTTCAGGGGCTGGAGAAATGACAGTTGCTCAGGGACTGGAGAAATGACAGTTGTTCAGGGGCTGGAGAAATGACAGTTGTTCAGGGGCTGGAGAAATGACAGTTGTTCAGGGGCTGGAGAAATGACTGTTGTTCAGGGGCTGGAGAAATGACAGTTGTTCAGGGACTGGAGAAATGACAGTTGTTCAGGGGCTGGAGAAATGACAGTTGTTCAGGGGCTGGAGAAATGACAGTTGTTCAGGGGCTGGAGAAATGACAGTTGTTAAGGGGCTGGAGAAATGACAGTTGTTCAGGGGCTGGAGAAATGACAGTTGTTCAGGGGCTGGAACCCCTGGACAAGAGGGTTAGGGCTTTTAACCTGTTTGAAGCAGGGTCCGCTTTGCAACCTATCATTAATACATAACCACCTAACATAACCACCTATCATACATAACCACCTATCATACATTACCACCTATCATACATAACCTACTATCATTAATACATAACCACCTAACATTACCACCTATCATACATAACCACCTAACATTACCACCTATCATACATCACCACCTATCATACATCACCACCTATCATACATCACCACCTATCATACATCACCACCTAAAATAATCACCTATCATACATCACCACCTATCATACATCACCACCTATCATACATCACCACCTAAAATAATCACCTATCATACATCACCACCTATCATACATCACCACCTATCATACATCACCACCTATCATACATCACCACCTATCATACATCACCACCTATCATACATCACCACCTAAAATAATCACCTATCATACATCACCACCTATCATACATCACCACCTATCATACATCACCACCTATCATACATCACCACCTATCATACATCACCACCTATCATACATCACCACCTAAAATGATCACCTATCATACATCACCACCTATCATACATCACCACCTATCATACATAACCACCTATCATACATAACCACCTATCATACATCACCACCTATCATACATCACCACCTATCATACATCACCACCTAAAATAATCACCTATCATACATCACCACCTATCATACATCACCACCTATCATACATCACCACCTAAAATAATCACCTATCATACATCACCACCTATCATACATCACCACCTATCATACATCACCACCTATCTTACATCACCACCTATCATACATCACCACCTATCATACATCACCACCTATCATACATCACCACCTATCATACATAACCACCTATCATACATCACCACCTATCATACTTTTACTTTTGCCTCAATGGTTTTTCGATCTAATCACATGTTACAACAGCAGAAATAAAGGTTTCTCACATGTTAACAAAGCTTTTCTAAAGTCGTCTGCTTCAAGTAAAAAGATGTCGTGTGTAGGTGGTAAAGAGTTAATCCTCATTTGGAGAAAGTACTGGTTATGTTTCAAGGAAGTAGAATTGAGAGTTATTACTATATAATGTAAGAACTTCATTTACAACTTGTGTAAAATAGATAAGCTTGAACTACGAAAAACAATCAAGAAATGGTAAGGGAGCTAACTTGAATTGCCTTACTATCATGGTCCATTTTACTAAAACAGAAGTAGTCCCCCTTTTCTATGAAAGTTGTTCCAATACTCTTTTTAATCCACTGAATGCTTCCACATACAAGTGTTATTATTCAGAGGTGGAAGTTAAGTAAATCATCTCTCATTGACCTTAAAGTGAGAATGAGTATTGGCAATAGAATGTCATATTTAGAGCGGGAAACTCCACATTTGCCAATACTTTTTCTTGGTAGCATTTCACTAAATGACTTTAGTATATAGATGTAAATAAGTAAAAAGGTAAAATGTCTCACAAAAGTGCTGTATAATTTTCAGCATGCACCCAATGTGAAGGGACATCGTATGAGGTTGCTACATGTTCCTCTACACAAGACACACTCTGTATCGGTAAGTCAAACCCCTTATAGACTTTACCAATTCCCTTATATTGAGCGCCGAGATCTGTAGTTAGTCTAGGATCAGAACTATGTAATACAGTCAAACTTGTGTTAAGAGGCCAGCCTATGACACAGAGTAAATTGGCTGTTTAAGACAGGTTGGCTGCTTAACACCAACTGATTTACACTAAAAATCTAACAATGGGACTTTCTGTAGTGGCTGTTAAATGCAGGTTGGCTGCTTAAAAGGGTGGCTGCTTAACAAAAGTTAGACTGTATACATATTAAGATGTTTATACAAGGCCCTGCACAGCTAAGCGGTTAAGTTGGCGGTCCTAGAACTTGGGGGTCCTAGGATTGAGCTGCACCAGTGCCTCTGATTTTTTAGGAATGTCCTTTTGGAAAGGCACTAGAGAGGTTTTTCTTGCACTGAACCCTCAATATGGAGGTTGACCACAATGTTTATATATTTTTTTTTTGTCTTTTTATTTCAATATTTTCTTTAGTAATGTTACTGCCAACGGAATATTTAACCAAAAGAGGTTACAACATTGAGTCTAGAATTTCTTGTACTCTAAACTTTTAAACAGGGCGATAGATTTTCTTTTTCGAGAAGATCTTTTGAAATCAAATTGCAGTTGATATGTTGAATGATATAAAAAACCAGTCATGATAGCAATGGTGGTGATGAATTATGTCCTGAAGCCATTTTCTCTTAAAGTGTGGCATTCTTGTCAAACTTTCAGAGCCAACATACCACTTTAGTTGCAGATTTATTGAAAGCAAGAATATCCATCAATAATAAATGAGCATGTTTTTACCTTTTCCATGTTTTGTTAATGTTAAGGCCTGCATTTCACGAAACAACTCAATTTTAAGACATCTTTATCCTTACTCTATATTACCTTACTTCACCCACATTAGCTGCAGAAGACGTTTAAATGCATTGTGAGTCTTTAGAAACCGTTGTGACAGTTTCTTCTTTAGTCTAAAATGGTTTTTACCCAAGATCAAGAACAAATCATTATTTTTCATACTTTATCATGGGTGGCAAATTCAATTGTCTGTATTGCCGTGCTTGTCCCAAAGCTTCAATGGACAAGTGCATTTTTAGTGAAATTCACTTTTTGTACTGACAAGTACAGAAAAAGAATTTGCATTTATGGACAAATTAATCAAAATCAATTTTGTCCACCTGTTTTACAATTCTGGTGTGCTGTTGCTTTCAATTTGAACCAGGTACAAATTCTTATATTAGGGGATCGGCTTAAAACTGAGCAGGAAGATACTCTCAGGAAAAGGGTAAAATCCTTGTTTGGGAACTAATATGGTCATTAAATTTGATTTAAGTTTGAAATTTCTCCCCAATTTGTGAGACAGTTAGAGGTAATACATGGTTTGTTGTGTAGGAATTATTACTCTGCTACCGGAAGACTGGTGATGGTTAAATCAATCTGATTTGGTGTCATGAGAAAAGCTAAGATTTTACCAGTAAACAGACTTTTGGTTACCAAGTGCTTAAAACAATTGAGCATTTAAAGGT